>CAUYON010110729.1:0-24243 GCA_963573935.1 Arctocebus calabarensis | reverse complement strand
TTTTTTTTTTTTTTTTGAGACAGAGCCTCAAGCTGTCACCCTGGAGAGAGTGCTGTGGCATCACAGCTCACAGCAACCTCCAATTCCTGGGCTCAAGCGAGTCTCTTGCCTCTGCCTCCCAAGTAGCTGGGACTACAGGCGCCTGCCACCCAGCCATTTTTTTTGGTTGCAGCCGTCATTGTTGTTTGGCGGGCTTGGGCTGGATTCAAACCCGCCAGCTCAGGTGTACGTGGCTGGTGCCTTAACCCGTTGCGCCACAGGTGCCGAGCCTACATTGCATCTTTTAGATAGAAGCAAACGAGAGGTTGTAGACGTTTTACAGTCCTTTCTAACTCTGAGCGTTATGTGCTTGGACTGGTGAAAATTGTCTTCGAAAGATTCTGTAGTCAGCCACGTACACCTGAGCTGGCTGGTTCGAATCCAGCCCAGGCCAGCCAAACAACAATGATGGCTGCAACCAAAAAATGGCCGGGTGTTGTGGTGGGCACCTGTACTCCCAGTTACTTGGGAGGTGGAGGCAAGAGACTCGCTTGAGCCCAGGAATTGGAGGTTTGCTGTGAGCCGTGATGCTACAGCACTCTATCCAGGGTGACAGCTTGAGGTTCTGTCTCAAAAAAAAAAAAAAAAAAGATTCTGTAGTTTCTAATACATATATTTCAGAAAAAAATCAAGTAATGGGGAAAAGAAAAATACTTAAAAATTTGTTGCCACACAAGCAGTTATTTTGGTATATTTCTGACAATGTTTTCTATGCATTTTTTCATAGTGGAAAAAGTATACATAGTTTTAAATTCAGTGGTATATCATGTTTTCCCACGTTGCTATAGTCTTTCCCTGTTAATGACTTAATGTTTTATTTTTATTTTTAATTAATGTTATAGTCCAATGTGGATGTTATAATTCACCTAATTATTGCTCTAGGTTAGGCAATTTATCTTTTTCCCCAGTTTTCTGTGTTTTGAGTAATATTGCAGTGACTGACATATTCACCCCTACAGTTGTACCTTATGCCAGTAATTCCTGGGGATGAATTCTCAGTGTACTTAAGCTAAAGGGTGTGGACATTTAACAGTATTGCTAAATTGCTTTCCAAGAGGGGAATATGAAGTTGTATGCTTGGACACTAGGTTTATTTATACTCTAATTGACCATATTTATGATGATTATTTTCTTCTCTCTTTTTTTTTTTTTTGAGACAGAGTCTCACTCTGTCACCCTGGGTAGAGTGCCGTTACAGCTCACAGCAGCCTCAAAGTCTTGGGCTTAAGTGATTCTCTTGCCTAAACCTCCCAAGTAGCTGGGACTACGAGCGTCCGCCACAGCGCCCAATATTTTTTGGTTGTAGTTGTCATTGTTTGGTAGGCCCGGGCTGGGTTCGAACCGCCCTGGTGTGTGCGGCTGGCACCCTAGCCGCTGAGCCTCTTATTTTCTTCTCTTGTGTTTAGTTTTATAGTAAACCATTATCTGTGGCAGTGTTGTCCAGTGGAATTTCTTGCAATCATAAAAATACTCCATAATGTTCATTGTCCAGTACGGTGTACACAAGCCACATTGAGTATTAATTTTTAATTGACTTAATGTTATATTCCAGAGTGGATGTTATCATTTACCTAATTATTGCTCTAGGTTAGGCAGTTTGAAACAAGGCTGTGTGACTGAGGAATGCAGTTTTTAATTTGATTTGAAACCAAGTAGACACATGTAGCTAGTGGTACTTTATTGGATATCTGCGGGATCATCTACTTTTCATTCTGTTTGAATTTGCTCACACATTGCTCCTCTTCCTGGAATTTTTTTTTTTCAAACTTGGCCTTCTAGAGAAGGGCAGTAGAGACACTTGCCTTTATGTAAAAGTTTTGCTTACAAGCAGTCTTAGTGCCCGAAGGACCCTTACTGCCCCCGTTACTTAGTGCAAGTCTCAGGCCTACTCTAGTTTATTCTTCCCACCTCATCTCATCTCTATACAGTGTTTCATTTTTAAATGGCATCATTTCTAATGTGCCCTCATCTCCCTTTAGTTGGTTGGTTTTCTTTTTGCTGTTGGTAGTTTCAGGTTTCCAGTCTAACGTCTGATTTTGATGTCTTCTGTATTTAGCAGGGATGGTGAGAGAAGGTCAGCTAAATGGCTCCTCTGCAGCGCACAGTGAAATAAGAGGTATACTGTTTCCTGTTCTACTGAGACTTAGTTCAGACTAAACAATGATTAACCTCTCCCTCCTATTAAGGATTCTATCTTTTCCTATGAAGTCTTTTATTATAAGAGTCTTAGAATTTCCTGTGTCTTGCTTTCTGAAGGGTTATGATTGACTTAAAATATCTGCAGCTTTATATGGATAAACCTGTTTTGTGGAACTTCATTTCATTATCTTACCTTTTCTCTCTTCCCACAGGCTGTAGTACATGAGCAAGCTAGAGAAATCACCACTGTTAGACCAAGCTGTAAGGCCCTACCGTGGACAGTGTTTAACAACTTACAAGAGCCCTACACAGCTCCCAGGAAGTACCAATGCGCAGAGGTTGAAGGTTGAGGAGAGTGGGGCGGGGGGAATGTTCTAACTTAATCCTTCGTGTCTGCTGGTTCGTGATTTCTGCTGCCAGTTCCAGTTCAAGAATATCCAAGCAACAACAGAACCCAAATTCCACCTCTCATCTCACTCCCCAGGCTGGGCATGCTGTGTCTACACGGCAGATCAGTGTGACACCTCCACCATGAGTGGCTGCAGCTTTGCGAGGACTTGGATGTGGGCACCAGGGGTCCCCACAGCTCTTGTTGCAGTTTTGTACTCTGTACTTGAGTTTTTCAATTGAGCATATGGCTTTTTTAAAATGACTTGAAGCTCTAGTTTTCTAGATCTTTTACAGTACATAGTATTTTACATAACTGAGCTGTATTAAAAGCGTGTTCATTTACTTGCCAGGGCCTTGATTCTATTTTTAGAATCGCTGTAGGAAACTCTGACTTACATTAAGGTACTGATGAGCCTAATTTTTATAACTCAAATTTTAAAGGTTCTGTCTTCCACTTTGAGGTAGGGTGACCTCTTTCTGGGTATGTCACATGGTTCCTCAGAGCACTGCCAGTTCCTGCTTTGTTGCTTGTCTTACATACTAAGCCCTGGGACTAGTTAGTAGGATGGGAGTTTTAGCTTTGAATCCTATACAAAAGAACTCCAAGACCTATGAGGCAATTTATTTATCAAATTTATTTTCTTATATAAATTATGTACTTCTCTGGGCAGACAGCCTTCACCTTATTGCACTAATAGCACATCTGTAATACCAAGCTACAGAACAAGTCTTAACAAGAGATTTGTATTCTTCATGTAGCACTTGTCTACAGGCACTGTAGAGGAGGGGTGAGAAAAAGCCAGGACCACTCAAGAAGTGAAGGGGGATGGGGCGAGGGCAACTTATACCCTTCTGACGTTGGTTTTCTCCCAGGAAGGGGAACATGCAAAGCTTCTATCTGGATTTGGGAAGAAGCCCAACACAACACTGCAGTCATCTCCCTTATTTGTAAGGGAGGCAGGGACTCATCTTTTATCTGTAGCAAATCACTCTGGCCTAGTTGGTATTTCGGGGCAACAATGGGGTAGGGGACGTATCAGAATTAGCAGCAATTAACAGGCCATACACTGCCACAGTGAGGTGGTTGTCACCCTGGCCCCAGGGACCCATAAGCTGTATATCCTAGAGAGGGGTGCCTTTCAAGACCCAGAGCTGGCTTTGGAAGTCTCTTAACCTAAGAGAGCTAGGACTGCAAACTGCTCATTAGGCTCAGATTGGCTCTATGACCATGCTAATTAGCAAAGCTCTGGCATCAGGTCTCCCAACTATTGGTCAAAGCTATAATGAGTCAAAGCTATTTGTAGGCAGAGTGAAGGGGATGCCTGAGTAGGAAGGGAGGCCTGTGGGGATGGGGTCAGTGGGCAGTGATTGTAACATGATTAGGCCCTCTTTGCAGGTAGAGGCTAGGCTGAACCAGGACTGGGGTTAAAGCCAGAAGCCCCTGGAGTTCCCCTCACTCTGCCTTTGTATTATTACACTGAAGACAAGTTGCTCTCATACTCTAAAGCACATTCTTGATACAGGAATAGGGGATTGTGGGGAGATGCGGCGATTTGGTATTGGGCAAGAGCCACATTAAGCCTTCATGAGGGCAGCCACCACAGCCTTGGCATTGAGACTGCGTAGGTCACAGTAGGTCTGGCCAGTGCCCACAAAAACGATGGGTTTGCTTGTAATATACGTCATGGAAATAGCAGCTCCCACCTAAAGTGGAGAAAGGGAACAGTCAATCTACTCAAGACCACCTCTCATTTACTTCCCTGAACAGGAAGCTTCATAGCCTCATCTCCCTGATTGAAGGAATGCCCGTTCCACCCTCCAGTTTCACTGTCTTCTATCATCCACCTTGATTTACCTTGTCATCAATGGTATCAAATTTGGTAAGGACAATGCCATCAATGAGCCGAGGTGTTTGAGCCATAGAATGGTCAGCCAAGGCTCTGTTGAACTTGACCTGGAAAGAAAAGGTGGTAAGTTCAACCATCTAATTGGTCAAAGCTTAGGCTGTAAAGGGAACTAGGCCCTAGCCCTCACCAGCTGGTCCACGGCTTCATTGCCTACTAAGGCCTCTCCCACAAACAGCACCAAGTCAGGTGTATTGACAGTTATGAGTTTCGCCAGGGCAGTCATCAGGGGTGCGTTGTCCTGCATGCGGCCTGCTGTATCCACCAGCACCACATCAAAGCCCTGGTTACGTGCTAGAGAGAGAAATGGTCAACTCAAAGATACCTGGACTATCTCATGCTCAATTCCAGCTTCTCAAAAAGTCCTGCTCTTGCTATATTAAAAACTTACTTACTTTCTTAGTCTTGGGATTTGGTTACAAGGTAATCTGAGGAAAAACTCTATGCTTGGCCATCACCAAACGTGGGAAAGGGATAACAAAAGGATAAAAGTGACCAAATTTAAGTTCTCTGAGTAGGATATATTACCTTTGCCTGCAACTGCTCACATTACCCACAAGCACAGTACTACAGATAACTAATCCTGACTTCTTCCTGTATCCTGTGTACATCTGTAGTAAGGTAAGCTGACCCTCTGCAAGTTTTAAGGGAATCCAAGAAGCAAAAGGGGCCCCAACAAGTCCCATTTCCCAATGCAGTGTACCAAAGGCAATGGCTTCCATGGCAATGCCAGCAGCATCCTTGCCATAGCCCTTTTCAAACAACTGCACCATAGTACGGCCACCATGGTTCTCTGGTGGGTGTAGGGCACTCAAACGTCGGGTATGTGTACGCAGCTGCTCCACTGCCCCAGCACGAAATGTATCACAGGCAGCAATGAGGACACTAAAGCCATTCTCCAATAGCCAGAAGGAAATCTGCAAAAAAAAAAAAAAAACTGTCAGCCTAAACCCAGGTCCTGTGACATGGAGAGAGAAGAGTATCAGTGACAGGATGGGGAACTGCACTGACCTTGGCGAGATTAGTAGACTTTCCCACTCCGTTAACACCACAGAAGGTGACAACATAAGGACGCTGGCGTCGCTGGGCATCCATGATATCCCGGAGCATGTCTACACGACGCTGTGGCTGCAGAATCTGCACCAGGGACTCCTGTAGCGCTTGCTTCACTGTGGAAGTCACTGCTGAAAGGGAGAGCAGAGGGTGGTTTCAGCCATGAAACAAGGAATGCACTCAAAAATACCTAATACCTTTCTGAGCTGAAGGATAATACTAGGACATTGTCCTAAGAAGCCAGACCAAGCTTCATGGTTACTAACTCATTTAATCCTCTCATTAACTCTTAAAATCCAAGTTATGAGATACAGAGTTAGAGGTTAAGGAATTTGCCAAAAGTCAGGTGCTTAACCTCAGGGTAGGCATAAGCACTTTTCTAGCTTAGGGAGATACTTACTGCTGAATGTTCCCATCACCTTCCCTTCCAATTTGTTGGCAACAGATTCGCACAATTGGACAGCAATGTCTGCAGCCACGTTCTTAGCTGAGGAGAGGGGAAAAGGTATGTGAATTGTGTGTCAGCAGTGACCAGTATTTATATTACAGATAAAAAACCCTAGGTGGGTTTGATCTCAACTATGCCAACTCCCAGGGGCATGTGTCTGCTGGTCCCCAGAACTTACCAATGAGATGGTCTCGCATCTTGTCCAGCACAGATTCCATGTCTTCACGACTCAGGCTCTTGGATCCCACAAGGCCCTTCAGCATCCCAAACATGCCACCCAGGGTCCCCTTGGTAGCACTGCAGGCATAGGACATCACAAATACACATAAAGCCAGTAGGAAGCAGTTCTATCTCTATTCTGCAACCATACACACCAACCCCCACCTGAAATCCCCCTACCTAGGCTTGGTGGAATTTTGAGCGGCCCCTTCATCATCTGAGCTGCTGCAATCCAGATCCTGAAGCTGCCCCCCAGGCCCAGTCCCTCGAATCTGGAGGATGTAGGGAAAGGAAGGAGATGAGGTCAGGAATACTAGGGCTCTGAATGAGGAAAAAGCCCAGGATTCACCCTGTCTACAATGCTTGCTCTCTGATTTGGGGAAGCTCCATAACCCAGCCCCCAGATACCAACCTCCTAGTCTCTACTTACTCCCCAATTTCTTACTAAAGGCAACCTTCACTCTGGTCCCTGTTGCCTCTTACCAAGTTGATATCCTCAGACAAAGCAGCCTCAGAGGTTCCATTGGTCGTGGGAGTACTGTAATCCAGGACTTCCTTGTTAGTGGAGCCACCCAGCTCCCACACCCGGGGTGCTTTTTTGCCCTTCTCCTTTGGAGCATCTGACTTCATGGACTTGCTGCAGTGGATTACAGTATGTAAAATAGGAAAGGAAACATGAGCCAGAGACAAGAGCATCCTTGCCTCCAGTGTGTCTAGGTTAACAGTATTTTGAGAGTACTGGGGAGCAGCGGGGGGTGGGGTGGGGTGGGGTCCTCACCTGGCCTTCTCCATACCCCTTCCATGCTTCTGAATGAACTCTTCTCGCTTCCTGCGTATCAGCTCCTCCTTGGAGAGTTCTCCATTTTCAGGTCCTGCTGGAAGACCTGATTTTTCTGCAAGGACTGCTTTGCTGGTAGCCAAAGGGCCATCAGAACCTGTCAGAAGAAACCTCACTGGAGAAAGGCCAAATCCCAACTAGACAATGGCTAAAAGTCATAAATTTTTAAAAGAAAATTTGGAGCAAACATCTTGGGTCACAAGGCCTGGTGGGTAGTAATAAAGCATGTGAAGGAGGAGGTGGCAAGCAATGACAAAAGTCAGCCCGAACTCGACCCTGAGCACCACATCACACCTTTCACGTCCCGATGTGTCCACAGAATTCAAACTCACCTTCCTTCTTGGCCCCCCTTTTTTTAGTACTCTTTGCTTTTTCCTTGGGTTTTTCACCCCGTGTCTCAATCATGGACCTCACAGGTTTCTTGGCCTTATCAGAATCTTCAAATTTCTTCATGGCAGTGGGAGCACGGATCTTACTGCTCTCCTCTGCTTCACTAAAGAGAAAAGAGAAGGGTTGATCTTTCTATTCCACACAGGAGGAAAACTCAAAAGTCTTAGCGAATGGATCCTTACACCAAGAGGAGAATCGGAAATGGGCAGCAAATTATCACAATTTGCTACCCTTGAACCACCTTCAGGAAAGGAAATTGAATTTGAAAAGGGAGGCCTCTCACCGAAGAAGCCGCAGAAAGTCATTTTGGAAATCGAAAGTGCCATTCAATAGACTTAAAGCACTTTGTTGTTGGATCTCCGTGCGGTACTTGTCCCGAAACAGCCTGTGCACGTCATCTATCAATTTATCCACATATGTCAGTGTTAGGATCTTCTGAAAACCAACCTGTTTAGGGGAAGAAACAGAGCCAACAGATCTGCTTACCTGCCAGCCCAGAAAGAAGGAAGCCAACTCAATCCAGGCATCCAGAGATAGGCTCAGCCTCCTGGAAGGTTTCCCTGTCCTGAGAAGCAGCCAAGCTCTATGCCTGGACCCAGCAGCTGTTGCTTTCCCCCTGCTTCCACCTTCCTAGCTTTCTGTTATTTCATCATATATGCTGGGTGCAATTAAAGAGGATTATATTGAGAATGTAATCATTAAAAAAAAATTAAAAGAAATTTTTTAAAAATGTTATCATTGTCCCTCCAAAACACCCCTACTTACGACAAACACCAGCTCAAACTGATTGTCCAGTTTATACTTGAGTGTGAGTGCCTCATGGGTGAAAGAGTTGTTACCTCCCCGCTCCTAGGGAAAAAATGTATCTCAGAATTCGGCCTATCCTCACAAAACCCAGATTTGGGCCCTTTGATATTACCTTTGGAAAAGAACCAAGTATTTCCTGCAAAGTCAAACCTGTGCCCAGGACAAGGGGATGCTAGGGCACTTCCCTTTAGCATTCCACCAGAAAGAAAAAGAGTCAGGAAAAGGAGAAAAGAGATGAGAGAGAAGGAAAGGCATGTGGGAGCCAGAAGGGTAGGAGTCATATAAACAATCAGGTCTGCCAGCAGCTGTCCCATTTACAGTTTTTAAAGGCATTTTCCATCCATGATCTCATCCAGCCTCAAAATAACAGAAAACAAAGCTGCTGGTGGTGAACGGAGGGAGCAGAGGGAAGTCCCAAAAGAAGCTGGAATCCAGCTAGAGTCCGAGACCCAGGAGGTGGGGGGCGGGGGGCGTCGCAAAGTTGCGGGACGGTCTGATGCCGGTGGAAGAAAGAGTCTGGGTTGCGGGTAAGTGACCAGTTTGAGGGGGGCAGGGAGGGTGGGGAGGGCAGCGCCGGATGACCAGTAAAAGAAGACCATGGACAGGGTCAGGGAGGAACAGTCCTGAGTTCCGATCCCGTGGGGGCGGTACCTGCAGCAGCACGGAACGAATCAACGCGTTAACGGGCCCGGTGCAAGAGTCACTCACGCCCTGGAAGCACCAGAGAACAAGCCCGCCCTTGGAGAAAATGGTGAAGAAGTCTAGCATGGCGGCAGCAGGACAGCAACTGAGGCCCCCACCGAGAACTCAGGCCGCGATAGCCGCCGCTTCCTGCTGCGCCAGGCGCGGGACACGTCACACCAGCAGCCCCGGAAACCGGCTCAGCCGCACTTCCGCTCAACTCCGTCGTCTTCCCTCTCGCTTCCGCCCGAGGGCGCGCAGAACTGACGTAGACGCCCAGCCAGCCAATGGCAGCTGGCAGAGGGCCGGCCGCGTCGCAAGTAAAGATCCGGAAGCGACAGCGGCCTGGAGAGTGGAGGGGCGGGCCCGCGGGGCCTCTGGCCAATGCGCGCTCGTTCCCCGCCCGGTGGTGAGGAGCGGTGGCTGCTGGCATGGGGTCCGACGCGAGGTACTGCTCTCGGAGGCCGCAGGCTGAGCAGGACCATGCTCCGGAGGGTACTGCGGCTCAGCTGGGGCCGGGGCCTGGGCTTCTCGGTGCGGGGGCTGAGCATACGCAAAGGAGGCTCTACTCCGGGTAATGTGAGGGCGCTAACCTCCAGCTGCGTGACTTCTGGCGGGACAGGGGGTCAGCTGGGGCGGGGATAAGCTTGCCTACCGCAGCTTGTGGTTCCCAGGCGACCCTCTCCGGGGACGAATTTACGTCATTCTGTGCCAGCTTACCACCAGAACGACTGGGGTCAGGCTGGCTCATTGGTGGCACAGACGTGCGTTCAGTCCTGCCAACGCGCAGGCCGCTGTGGCCACCAGAGTGAGGACAGGAAAGGATCCAGTGTATATCCTGAAGATGCCTGGAGTGTAGCTAGCGAGTTCAAGACAACAGACCTGTCTTGAACTACTCAATCTTGTAGAACTCAACTTGAAGACTGCCCCCGACACTGCTGGACTAGAAGCCAGGATAATAGTAGAAGTACGTAGAGCAGGTGGGAGCTGAGATCAGACGTGAAGGATAATGTTTACTGGTTCAAGAAGGTGTGTGTTCTGGTCGAGGAAGAACTGGCCACAGATTAGGAGAAAAGTATTGTTCTTGTGCAAGGAACTAGCAACAGCCATTTAGATGGACAGTTTGAGTGAAATGTAGTGTGGATGAGTAAGGTAAGGCCTGAACAAAGAAAGATCCCAGTGCTGCTGAGAAGAGTGAATTAGGTATGAAATGGCAAAAGGATTCATTTATTCTTAATACCTAATTGAGCACTGAAAATATGCCAGGTGTTGGCTAGCTTGAAGAGTCAGTGGTCAAAGTAAACTGTGATAAATTTTACAGGATGAAGCAATCACAAGCTCACATTTGGAAATATGTCCATGCTGCAAGAGAGACCATGTGGCAGGGGAATTAGTCTAGAGGGCCTTTCCTGAGAAAATAACTTGAGCTGAAATCTAAGGGAAGCAAGAACTTAACTAGACAAAGAAGTGGTGAAACAGAAGACTGGTCTCAAGCTCCTGAGAACCTCCCAGAGAGCTAGGTAGGATTATAGGTGTGAACCACTGCACAGGTCATTGGCCACAGTTCTAAAGCAGAGAGAAGATGTGTAGATTTCCTGTGATGAAAAGAATTACCTTCAATCAAGGAGCTGAAAGGGTTGCAGTATGAGAGAGGACAACGTGAGCAAAAGCCAGATTGTGCAGTACCTTATATTAAAAAGAGAAAAAAAGGCTCGGTTCCTGTGGCTCAAGTGGCTAAGGCTCCAGCCACATACATCTGAGCTGGCAGGTTCGAATCCAGCCTGGGCCAGCCAAACAACAATGATGGCTGCAACAAAAAAATAGCCGGGCGTTGTGGCAGGCGCCTGTAGTCCCAGCTACTTGGGAGGCGGAGGCGGGAGAATCGCTTGAGCCCAGGAATTGGAGGTTGCTGTGGGCTGTGATGCCATGGCATTCTATCAAGGGCGACAGTTTGAGGCTCTGCCTCAAAAATAAATAAATAAATAAATAAAAATAGAAAAAACAAGCCTGGTGCTGTGGCAGGTATCTGTAGTCCTAGCTACTCAAGAGGCTGAGGCAGGAGGATCACTTGAGCCCAGGAGTTTGAGGTGGCAGTGAGCTACAATGACACCGTTGCTCTCTACTTAGGGTAACAAATCAAGACTCTGTCTCCAAAAAAAAATTACTCTAGCTATCATGTAGAAAAACTAGCAGGAGATGGGGCGGACAGGAGGGGAAGGAGTAGAAACAGTCCTTTGCATTTGTCCAGGTAAGAGATTATAATGGCTTGGCCTGGGATGGTGATGGCAGAGAAAGGGAACACATTATGGAGTTATTTGGGAGTCAGTGTCAATAGGACTTGATTACAGATACTAATGTAAGATCGCTGGTGATAATGGATGTAAAAGGTACGGTGCCACATAAAGGTACCATCTTTCAGAGGGGACTGCAGCTTGGAGTGTGCTGGGACTTAGTCCAGGGGCCTGGAATACCCAAGTACAGATGACAGTGCAGCTGGATATATGAGTCTGTGGCTCAGGGGAGATAGGCCTGTGCAGGGGATAAATATGTGAGTTACATAGCCTAAGGAGAGAGTAGAAAATGTTCATTTTAGGAAGTTGAATCTTGTTGTATTGGGCATGGTGCACGAAAAGGAGGATTGATGACACATAGATCGTCCAGGAAAGCTGTGGCAACACTGTCAAGTGCAAGGTGACCTCATGAGAAGGGATAATAGTGGAAACTGCCAAGCAAGAGTCTATTTAGCCCACCTTTTCCTGTGCCCATTCTCCAACCTCCCCCTGCAACCACATGGGAAGGAAATATGTGACCAAATGATCATAACTATGTCCCACAGACTGGAATGGAAAAGTGTCTGAGTTTAAGAAGAAGATCCGGTCGATCCTGCCTGGAGAAGTCGGGAGTCCATTGTATGACACCAGCCACCTGCCCCCTGAACGCTCCGATGTGGTGATCGTAGGAGGTGGGGTCCTTGGCCTGTCTGTGGCCTACTGGCTAAAGAAGCTGGAGAAGCGCCAAGGTGCCATTCGGGTGCTGGTGGTGGAGCGGGACCACACGGTGAGTGTGGGGTGCTACAGAGCCACAGAAGGGCCAGGATGATGACTCGAGAACAGAGGAGGGGGGAGAAAGGAAAGACCTCAATCTCTAGGGGTCCAAAGGATAGAGACTGTATTTTGATTGTTGAAAAATAATCCCAGGCTCAGCTCCTGTGGCTCAAGCGGCTAAGGCACCAGCCACATACACCTGAGCTGGCAGGTTTGAATCCAGCCCCAGCCCTCCAAACAACAATGACGGCTGCAAACAAAAAATATCCGGGCATTGTGGCAGGCACCTATAGTCTCAGCTACGTGGGAGGTGAAGGCAGGAGAATCACTTGAGCCCAAGAGTTGGAGGTTGCTGTGATCTGTGATACCATGGCACTCTACTCAGGGCAACAGCTTGAGGCTTTGTCTCAAAAAATAAATAAAATAATTCCAGATTTTTTGCTCAAACCAGGAACTTGGCAATAAGTTTTGCTTTTGCAAGCAGATTGCACAATATTGGATCTTTGGAGATCCCACAGGTCTGCCCCAGAGAGCCTGCATTCAAACTGTAATTAATGCAAAGAGCAGCCTGAACTTTCTTTTAGGTCTCATTACTTCTGAGGGTTTTGGACTTGAGTTGTTTCTGTTTGCTCTTGCAAACAGCTAGCCACGAGCCTTGCCACTGTACTGTTCTATCTTTTCATTTTATAATTAGATCAGGTGTTAATCTCCTGCCCTGGAACTTCCAGACCATACCCATTTTGTACCACTATACCCAGCCCTTTCTAGGTGACTGCCCCGTCTTCTCTGCATGTGCACTAACAAGGATTGTAAGCCCTATGTCTTGAGGCTGCTGGCTGACTTGCACACAGGTTTATCTACTTTGGCTGCTCTTGGAGTCCTCTTTAGCTAGGTGCCTAGCTCACAGTCCCCACTGCAGTATTCCAGTTGTGTGTGATGGTGCTGGTCTGTCTTGTCTTTCCACAGTACTCCCAAGCCTCCACAGGGCTTTCTGTTGGTGGGATTCGTCAGCAATTCTCATTGCCCGAGAACATCCAGCTCTCCCTCTTTTCAGCCAGCTTTCTACGGAACGTCAATGTACGTGTAATGACATTTAGGGCCTTGGGGTGGTAACCCCTCCTTTCGGCCAGAGAGGAGAGCAGCCCAGCTGCTCAAGAAAGGGAGCAGGAGTGCATTAGGCAACCAGGAGTGGGGAGCCTGGCTTTTCTTCCCAGTGGAGGTGCCTTGACCTTGGTGCTGTGGGAGAGGAAGGCAGGGAAGCTGGCTAAGTCATTGTCTTGAGGACCCTCTCTTTGCACACAGGAATATCTGGCCGTAGTCGATGACCCTCCCCTGGACCTGCATTTCAACCCCTTGGGCTATCTCTTTCTAGCATCAGAACAGGGTGCTGCAATCATGGAGAGCAACGTGAAAGTGCAGAGGTGAGTCCTCTAAGGCCTCCCAGCTGCATCAGAGCCTTACACTCAGCGACTCCTGTGCCCCGATAGGGACTGGGAAGATAGAGTTGACACAACAGGTTCCTGCTCTGTGGGAGCCCAGTCTGCCAGGAAAACAGACGCAGGCCTCAGGACCTTGTGGGGAGTGCTGCCACAGTGGTGCCTGAATTTTCCATATCATAAGAACCAACTAGGACACTCTAGACCTAGTAAACCTAATATCCAGGGAGGGACCCAGGAATCTAGGCTTTTAACAAGCACCCTTTTAAGTCAGCTTTCTATAGCGGGCCCATTGGGGGTTGCTGGCCATTGCATTTCTGTCACGGCCACTGGGCTCTGCAGCTGCAACACAAGCAGCTGTAGACACAGGTATAAAGGAGTAAGTGTGACTCACTCACAAAAATAGGTACCAGGTCGGATTTGGCAACCCCTGCAGTGAGATTATCATGAATAGCCAAGAGTGGGTGAAACACTCAAGTCACTTAGTAACATCAGGTTGTATCCTAAGTGCTTTGTAGACATTAATTTATTGAATCACTAGGACATCCATGTTGTACATTGGGAATCAGCCACAGGCACTCATAAAGGGGCGGGTGACACTAGGCTTTGATTCAAACTGGGCAGTTGTAGAGTGTTCTTGTAGCACCTACATTATGCTGCCTTTGGGGACAGTGTCCCAGAGGGTTATTTGCACTGATGGGCAAGATTGTATGAGGAGGTGGAGGGTAAGGCCATTCTGAGCAGAGATGGAAAGAACAGGTTATCCTCTGTATCAAGAAAGGACTTGGAGGCCAGGTGCAGTGGCTCACGCCTGTAACCCCAGCACTCTGGGAGGCTGAGGTGGGTGAATTGCTTGAGCTCACAAGTTTGAGACCAGCCTGAGCAAGAGCAAAACCCCGTCTCTAAAAATTAGCTGGGTGTTGTGGCAGGCACCTGTAGTCTCAGCTACTTGGGAGACTGAGGCAAAAGGATCGCTTGAACCCAAGAGTTTGAAGTTGCTGTGGGCTATAGTGACTTGGCACTGTACCGAAGGCGACAAAGTGAGACTCTGTCTTGAAAAAAAAAGAAAGAAAGGACATGGACTAGATAGTGGGTGACAAGGAGTGTGGTACTAAAGGGAGACAGCAAGCAGGAAAGGAAAGAGGATGCTGAAGAGCCTTGACCAGGAGGCTTGGTCATCACCCACTCAGCAGTGGCAAAGTTGGGGACAGAGAAGTGAAGTGAGCGAGCTGACTTCACTGTGGAGTTCACCCCCTGCACACACACCTTCTCTAACATACACAGTCTACTCACTTCTTTTAGGCAGGAAGGAGCCAAAGTTTGTCTGATGTCTCCTGAGCAGCTGCGGAACAAATTTCCCTGGATAAACACAGAAGGAGTGGCTTTGGCATCTTACGGTGAGGCTTACTTGCAGAGGGGACAGCTTTTTTTCCTAAAGTTGCAGAATGAGGGCTGCCTCAGGTTGGAAGTCTCAGTGCCCCACAGCCAGGCAGAGGGAGAAAGGCCTCCCTGCACAGCAGGGCCTACCCCAGCACTAGCTGCTTCTCTCCTTCAGTAGGATTTGGCTGAGATACAAGCCCCAGAAAGGAGTTGGGAGAGTGCAGAAAATACAATAGGAGAGGAAGGGTCCTAGTCCCTCTTCATGAATCCTCATTTTCTCATCACAGGAATGGAGAATGAAGGTTGGTTTGACCCCTGGTGTCTGCTTCAGGGGTTGCGGCGAAAAGTCCAGTCCATGGGAGTATTTTTCTGCCAGGGAGAAGTGACACGTGAGTCTGAGGTCCTGTGCCCACTGCTTTTCCTCTAGCAACTGGGGCGGGCCTAGAGTACAGGGGCGTCTAATCACTCACGAGCTAGGCGAGGGCTGGTGGGGAAGGGACCCCTTGCAGAGACCTCTGCATCTTCTCTCCCACTCCTCACTGGCTGCTTTGTGCCTGTGGCCTGTCTGAAAGTTCCCATTGCATCCTGGTTGCCTGATCTCTGGTTTCTTTGGGGCCTGTGAGAAAGCTCCTTTTCTTATAGCTCGCTTTCCTTATGTAACCAATGGAATCCCTATTCCCTTCCCCTGTAAGGCCTCCAAAGCTTATTTATTTATTTATTTATTTTTAATAAAGTTTACGTTTTTTATTTTAATCTTTTATTTTATTTTATTTTATTTTCAGTTTTTGGCCGGGGCTGGGTTCGAACCTGCTACCTCCAGTATATGGGGCCGGCACCCTGCTCCTTGAGCCACAGGTGCCACCCCGAAGCTTATTTTTTAATTTCTCCTCTGCAGGTTTCATCTCTTCATCTAATTGCATGAAGACCACAAGTGGGGAGGAGGTGAACTTGAAAAGGATTTATGAAGTCCATGTAAGTTCCTAGTGCAGAGAAGTCCCTCAGCAGAGTAGAGGGGCAGGAAGGGCAATGAATCTCCTGTCAGTCTTCTGCCCATTCCCAGGATGGGTGAACTAAGACTCGGGAAGAAGTGCACCAGGGTGCACCAGTAGCCCGGCTGCTCCCTCCCTCAACCTCTGGTGCCTACAGGTGAAGATGGACCACAGTTTGGAGTACCAGCCTGTGGAGTGCGCTGTGGTGATCAATGCAGCAGGAGCCTGGTCTGGGCAAATCGCAGAGCTGGCTGGGATTGGGAAGGGGCCACTTGGCACCCTTCAGGGCACCAAGCTACCTGTGGAGCCCAGGAAAAGGTAACTTCTCTCAGGGCAACTGAGGCTGGTGGGGGGAGGAGGGAAGAAATGATAACAAGATAATTGCATGTGTGCATGGATGAGGGGAGGGGATTGGTGGCCGAGCTGTTGTTGCACTTTCCTCACCCTCCCCCCTTTACAACAGATATGTGTATTTATGGCACTGCCCCCAGGGACCAGGCCTGGAGGCTCCGCTAGTTTCAGACAGCAGTGGAGCCTACTTCCGCCGGGAAGGATTAGGCAATAACTACCTAGGTGGCCGTAGCCCCACTGAGGTAAGTTGAGTGGGGTTGAACATGCTGGGAGAGACAGAGGCCACTTATCATCAAAGAATCAGGCTTTTTTAGAGGGTTGTATGCTGTGTTGGTGATGTTGCAGCCCCGTCCAGGTTTGAATTGGGGCCATTTCTCCCCATCCCCTGCCTACCAAGGGGGTTGGTTAAAGGGGTCAGTGGGGTCTGAGTCTGCCCCGTGTCCCAGGCAATGTAAGCCTGTTCTGCTTCTCACCCCAGGAGGAAGAGCCAGATCCAAAGAACCTAGAAGTGGACCACAGTTTCTTCCAAGACAAAGTATGGCCCCCTTTGGCCCAGAGGGTACCAGCTTTTGAGACTCTGAAGGTAACTAAGAGAGTGGGGTTTTTTGTTTGGGTTTTTTTTTTTTTGCTTTCCTGTTTATTTCCCCTTGGATCCTGCCACCTACCATATTCCCTCAACCACTTCGGTTGCTAAGGAATCTCTTGAACTCCTCTCATCCCATGGACCCCTCAGCAGCTGGGAGAGGGTACTCCATGCTGATCTCTGACCAGGAGTGAGGATAGAGTGTGTCTGCAGCCTTCCCAATAACCCCAGTGTCTGTGTCCCCATAGGTTCGGAGCGCCTGGGCCGGCTACTATGACTATAACACCTTTGACCAGAATGGCGTGGTGGGCCCCCACCCCCTCGTGGACAACATGTACTTTGCTACAGGCTTCAGTGGCCATGGGCTCCAGCAGGCCCCTGGCGTGGGGCGAGCTGTAGCAGAGATGGTGCTGGAAGGCCACTTCCAGACCATTGACTTGAGCTCCTTCCTCTTCAGCCGCTTTTACTTGGGAGAGAAGACCCAGGAGCACATCATCATTTGAGCCTACAGGCTCAGCACGCCAGGGGGCTTGTGTCCCCGATACCTTTGGTCCACAGTCTGGCTGCTTTCACAATCCTCATTGCTACTCCCGGGGCCTTTCCAGCACTATGCCAAGCTCTCTTCCCTCAGGTCCTATTCTCCTTCCCCACCATCGTCTCCTCTGGGAAAGGCCCAGCCCAACAGGAAATCATGGGGCAGGACCCCATGACCTGTGCCACAGCTGATACCACCCAAAAAGGCAGTCCCGAGCACCGTGGCCCAGGACCAGCTCCTTCCTGGTACTGACCCGGAAAGACTGCCTCTGACCCTCTTGGCAGACCCAAGCAGAGCCCAGGCAGGGGAACTTTCTGGGGCATATTGGCTCAGATTTATTGACTTGTCTATTTACCCAGTCATCAATTAATAAATGTGATTAACTCCTTCCCTCCTGTTTTCCGTCCCTTCTACTTTTCATCTTGCACCAAGAGCTTTTGAAGCACCTGCTAGCCTTTGGTAGCAGGAGTGTAGAGGAGCTTTCTTAGAGCCTAGATGATAGACATCTTGTTTATAAGCTAGTGCCTCCTGATCCCGATTCCTGCAAGGAGTTTGATTGCATAAGGAAAGGATAGGTTCATTCATCTATTCTACCAACACCTATTCAGCCCCAACTCTTAGCCAAGCTCAGGGCCACATATTAGAGATAAACCAGCAAGCAGAGCATAGTACATGTCTTGGCTGGAACTTCTGTGGTTGTGTCCTGCCCCTTGCCCGAGATCAGATACAGTGTGAACCTTGCAGTTTGGGGCTCAGCACGGGTCACAGTCACCTCATCCAGAATGGGACTAGGGCATGGGAAGGGGGTTTCTCCATGAAGCTTGCCAGGGAAGTTGGCCTCTGAGTTGATCCTAAAGGAGGGGTTGTTTAATAAAATGAATACAAGGTATCCAGGTTGAAGACAAATCATGCACAAAGGCCTAGAGGCAAAAATTAACAAGATTCAGGGATTCAGCTGCTAAGACAAAGAAAGGATCTCAGAGTGGGTAATTCATAAACAATAAAGATGTTCAGGGCAGCACCTGTAGCTCGAGGAATAGGGCACCGGCCCCATCTCTGGAGCAAAGATGGCAAGGATGGTGTCCTGACATGCTGGAGGGGTGAGGCAACCCCCTTTAACCTTTTCCAAGGGCACGCATTCCTTTCACAAGGACAGAGCCATCACAATCACTTCCCCAAGGACCTACCTCTAGACACTGCCACAAAGGGTATTAGATTCCAACATAAGAATCTGGGGGTGGGGAACACTTAATATTCAGACTACAACATGATTTTTACTGGGTGGATCATGGAGTGAAAGAAGAAGAATCAGGTTGAAGAGCCAGGCTAAGGAATATGGATTTTCACCTGTGGGCAGTGGGCCACTGAGGGGTTTCACGAGGGAAGTGACATGGTCAGATTTTCCTCTTGGGAAAATCACCATGACCACCTTGTGGAGAACAGACAGGGATGTTAATGCAGGAAACAAGGATCCCTAAGGGAGGTCGTTGCTGCAATCCATGTGGCCCAGAAAATAGGGGCCCAAACCATCATGGCAGAAGTAGATAGGTCCAAGAGGTGATAGCAGCAACAGGAAATGGGTCAACTTTGACAACGATTGTTGTAAGAGTTAACGTTAGTTGTTAACTCAGCATCAATTGAAAAGTAGCCATGAGGTTTCACAAGCCTGAGGATTTAATAGGGTTTACTTTTTCAGAAAGATGAAACAGTGGATACAGCATGTCCTCATTATAAAGGGTGAGAATGCACAAATATACCATTTTCAGCTATCAAAAAACTGAGCAGAAATGAGGAACTGCAGGTTGGTGGGGAGAAAAGAGATGTCAGGGTGTGTCACGGGAGGAAGCTAGACGCTGATGGGAAGCCGAGGAGCCCAAGCACCACGAGAGGCAGAAGACGCCCTCGGTGAAGGTATCTGGAGATCTTAACAATATGGAGATGTCCACAAAGAACAGTGTGAACTTGATCAAGATTTAGATGATATTGAAGAAGTTGGTAAAGAAACAAACTGGGTGGGTTCGAGCCTGGCCCGGGCCAGCTAAACAACAATGACAACTACAACCAAAAACTAGCTGGGCATTGTGGCAGTTGCCTGTAGTCCCAGCTACTCGGGAGGCTGAGGCAAGAGAATTGCTTAAGCCCAAGAGTTTGAGGTTGTGGTGAGCTGTGATGGCACTCTATCCAGGGCAACATTGTGAGACTCTGTCTCAAAAACAAACAAACATGGGTGGCGCCTGTGGCTCAAAGGAGTAGGGTGCCAGACCCATATACTGGAGGCGGTGGGTTCAAACCCAGCCCCAGCCAAAAACTGCAAAAACAAACAAACACACAAGGTACTATAAACATTTGGGGGAAGGAAAAGGAAAGACTCAGTTTAGGAAAGCCTTCCCTGAAGAAGCTACAAAAATGAAACTTGCTAGAAGAAAGGGACATTTTGCAGAGTCCCTTTCTTTTTTTGAGTTGGTCAAAAGGGAACCAGATGGGTTGGGGGAAGAGAGGCACTTGACAGAGTACTTCACGGAGCAGGGCATGGGTCAGGGTGTCCTCTGTACCTCAGGGAGACTCGGTTAATCCTTGCAGAACACAGCAACCAGGCACCATGATCTTGATGAAGACAGTGAGCACAGAAATGTCACACAACCGCACCGAAGTCTCACAGCTCCTAGGTCATGAGTCCTGACTGTGAGCCCAGGCAGTCGGCTGCAGAGTCCTCCCCGCATAGGTAGCTTGGCTTTAGCTGGCAGATGAGAAAAGGAAGAAGTCATACTGGAGGGGGAGATGATGAGCCTTAGGTGGCTCAGTTCATGTCCCTCCACCTGCCAGCCTTTCATGCATGTGCATAGATAGTGTTTATACCAAGCTGGGGTGCAGAAGAACGCTGCTGAGGCCAATACAGCAGAACCTCCATAGCTGATCCCCTCCTTCAGTTGACCTAACTTTCATAGACTGGACATGAACCAAGTGTGTGTATCAGTATAGGAGGCCTGGTTCCTTATGCTGACCAATTTGTTACAGTCACTCGGTGGTCAACTTGCAGAGGCTCTCTGTATTTCTTCTGTGGTGTAACAAGCTCTGGGAACTGTTTGATGTTATATTTCCCACTTGGGGCCTCACAGCGCTCATCAGAGTCTCAAGAGCTCTAAGGAAAAGGAGGCAAAGGGATCACCATTGACTACTTCATCCAGACTTTCTGCAGCAGCCCTGCTGAGCTGCAGTCACCGGCTGGGAGCAAAGCACTGGACACAGACCCGGGACACTGGTCTTCAGGGCTCGGCCTTCCAGCACCACCCAGCACCCACTATGTGTGATTTTGGAAAAGTTGTTTAATCCCTCTAACCCTGGCAGGGCCCGTAGCTCAGTGGGTAGGGTGCCAGCCACATGCACTGAGGGTAGCCAGTTCGAACCCAGCCCAAGCCAGGTAAAGCAACAATGACAACTGCACCAGCAACAACAACAACAACAACAACAAAATAGCTGGGCCTTGTAGCGGGTGCCTTGTAGTCCCAGCTACTTGGGAGGCTGAGGCAAGAGAATCGCTTAAGCCCAAGAGTCTGAGTTTGCTGTGATCTGTGATGGTAAGGAACTCTACCCAGGGTGACATAGTGAGATTCTGACTCAAAACAAAAACAAACCTGTTCATAACCTCCTTTAAGTTTTCAAGTCAACAGTTTGTTGTTGTTGTTGTTTCCACATATAGTATAGGTCATTTATTTTCCTTCTAGCCCTGGGTTCAGTACATAGATGGCTTCTCTTCCCCCCTGGGTCTCCTTAGAGGCCTCAGCCACAACATTCCCACGTTGTGAGAAGTACTTGGAAATAGTTGTCTGGAAGGCTTTCACTTTGGTCTTGACTGCATTCACCCTCTCCAGCACCTTCTCCTGGATTGCTACCCCCAAGTCATTTCCATCCTCAATCTTAGGGATCAGGTGGTGGATCCATGTGACCACCAGAATGCACTTCTCTTTGACAGTCCAGACTTCTGGCTTAACCAGGGCAAGCAGGGACAGGACTTTCATTCCCAGGGAGAAATCCACACTTCCGGACTTCTTTCTTCTCCTGATTATCTGTTTCCATCTCATCGTCCTTGGGCAGGAGGTCTGGGATGGGGATATCCAGTGGGACCTGGAGGGAGGTCAGGTCAGCCACATTGAGGGGGTCATCTTGCAAGAGCTGATTCAGGTTTATGATTTTCTGTGGCAAGAATCTGTAGAGGAACTCCCCAGCCTCCTGGAGAAAGAATTTGCCCAAAGACATCCGCCTGCTAGAGGGCCTCCCCACTCAGGCACACCCCACAAGGCTTGGCCATGCTGCTCCGGTTGCTAGATCGGTAAGTCAACAGTTTAATACCAAAAAAATCCTACCAGGCTCGGAGCCTGTGGCTCAACGAGCTAAGGCACAAGCCACGTACACCTGAGCTGGTGGGTTCAAATTCAGCCCTGGCCCACCAAACAACAATGATGGCTGCAACCAAAAAATGGCCGGGCATTGTGGAGGGCGCCTGTAGTCTCAGCTACTTGGAAGGCGGAGGCAGGAGAATCGCTTGCGCCCAGGAACTGGAGGTTGGTGAGAGCTGTGATGCCACAGCACTCTATCCAGGGGGACAGCTTAAGGCTCTGTTTAAAAAAAAAAAAATCTATCAAATATAATTTTCCAGGCTCTGTGCCTGTAGCTCAGTGGTTATGGCACCAGTCACATACACCCAGGCTGGCGGGTTCAAACCCAGCCTGGGCCAGCTAAACAACAATGACAAGTGCAACAAAAAAATAGCTGGGCATTGTGGTGGACGCCTGTAGTCCCAGCTACTTGGGAGACTGAGGCAAGAGAATCGCTTTGAGTTTGCTGTGAGCTGTGATCGGAAGGCACTCTACCCAGGGCGACACAGTGAGACTCTATCTCAAAAAAAAAAAAAAAAAAAAAAAAAATCCCTCTAAGCCTCATTTTTCTCAGTTGTATAAAAAGAAAAAAAGATATGGAGACCTCCAGGGCGTTGAGGAGGAAAGAAATAGTTTCTTTTCCTCGTCCCCACGTGGAAGAAGATCGAGCTTTCACAGCGGTTTCGGGGGAACTCAGGCGTGAAGGCTCATCGCCGCCCGGCTCCCACCTGCGGGCCGGGGCAGCTCCTCTCCGCCGCAGGGAGGCCCGGGTGCGGCTGGCGCACAGGCCCGGAGCCCGGAGCGCCGCGGGTGCCGGCCGGTCCAGGGCCTCGGGCTGCCGGGTGCCCCGTCCCGCTCGTCCTGCGGTCCGGTCGTGCCCCGGCGCCTTCTAGGGCCACGCGGGGCCGGGCGCCGCGGAGGGGGGCGGCGCTCCGAGCGGCCAGCGGCGCTTCCGGGGAGCGGGCCCCGCGTTGCCGCCCTTCCCGGTCGGACCCGCGCAGCCCGCACCGCGGCGGGGCCCGCGAGCAGGTGAGCCCGGGCGGGAGCGCGCGGACGCGGGCGCGGGGGGCGCGGGGGCTCCGCGGGGCGGGCGCGGGGGGCGGGGCGGGATCTGCGTCCGGGAGGGCCTGGCCCCAGCCGTGCGGCCGATCTGCCCCTTAGCCAACGCCTTCCCCTCTCCTGCGCCTTTTACCCTGGCCGCTGCCAGCCCCCGCACCGCGAGAGCAGCAAGAAAAGGCCCTCCGAGAAAGAGGTCACATTGCCGTGCCGCGGAGAAGCGGCCCGCGAGACTGTGCTGTGGCGTCTCTGGAAGAGCCTGGCTGGCTCCGTCCGTTTCCAGCGTCTCAACCTTCTCTGCTCTGGTTCCAGCCTCTCCCCCTGTTTTTTGGATTGTCCTGGCAGTGATTCAGCAAGCAGGTGGCTTCACTGGGGTTAAGGTCCTATCGAGCATTACGCCACACTCATGTAAGGAGCTTCTGCCAAGGACTAGGGTGACAGTGATAGACGGGTCAGACTTGTCCCTCTGTCCCGGGGAGACAGGTGAATTGTGTTTCAGGAAACACACCCCAGAAGGGCAACTGAGAGGGGGCAGTGTTTACTCCAGCTGAGACACCTAACCCAGGGGACACAAGTGTCAGGAATGACTCACAGGAAGCCACACCTAGCTTTTTCTTAGACTTACAAAATTGATACATAATTGCACAATTTGTGCAATTGTATAAGCGCACAGTGTAATCATTTTTCACAATATGAGCTGGCTTCTAACTTCATGAAATAGCTTTGCCCATTTTTGAACTTTCAATCCATAGACTCACTCTTGTGTCTATGACATCTTACACTCAGTATGTTGTGTTTAGCAGAGATTCATTCATTCTCCTGGATGTATAACATTCCACCATATGGCTAGACCACAGTTTATTCTACAGGAGACTTGGATTGACAGACATAGTTGGTTCCACTTTGGGGTTATTTTGAATTCTCCTGTTATAGACCTTCATGTGTTTGTTTTTGGTGAACACATATAAGCATTTTTGGTGGGTATATTCTTAGGAATAGAACTGCTGGTAAGTGTGTGTTCTGCGTTAATATACGGTGGCAGACAGCTTGTAGTAGCTGGACACACCATCGGCGTGTATGAGCTTCTTTTCCTTCACATCCTTACTAGCACTTGGTACTCTGCAACTTTTTTCACTGCAACTATTCTGCTGAGGACATAGTAGTGATGGGTTGAGCTTTTTTTCCTTCCTTTTTTTTTTTTTTTTGAGACAGAGTCTCAAGCTGTTGCCCTAGGTAGTTGTACCATCATAGCTCGCGGCAACTTCCAACTCTTGGATTCAAGTGATCCTCTTGCCTCAGTTTTTCTATAGTTAGTAGAGACAGCGGTCTCGCTTTTGCTCAGGCTGGTCTCAAACTTGTGAGCTCAAGCAGTCCACCTGCCTCAGCCTCCCAGAGTGCTGGGATTACAGGCGTGAGCCATGGCCATGCCCCACCTGGGTTGAGCTTTTAATTTGCATTTTTGTGATAACTTATGAGCTGCCTTTTATAGTCTATTTGTCGTTTGACTATCCTTTTTGGAAGTGCCTGGTCAACTCTTCTGCCCATTTTTCTTTTCTTTTTTTTTTTTTTTGAGACAGAGCCTCAAGCT
>CAUYON010110726.1:0-11487 GCA_963573935.1 Arctocebus calabarensis | reverse complement strand
AAGCTGTCACCCTGGATAGAGTTCTGTGGCATCACAGCTCACAGCAACCTCCAATTCCTGGGCTCAAGCGAGTCTCTTGCCTCCGCCTCCCAAGTAGCTGGGATTACAGATACCTACCACAACGCTGGGCCACTTTTTGGTTGCAGGCATCATTGTTGTTTGGCAGACCTGGTATGGATTCAAACCCATCAGCTCAGGTGTATGTGGCTGGCGCCTTAGGCCATTGAGCCACAGGCGCCGAGCCGTACCCCTGTTTCTTAAACTAGGTTTTCTTACTTTTCTTTTTAGAGTACTGTGGTGTCATAGCTCACAGCCACCTCAAACTCTTGGGCTTAAGTGATTCCCTTGCCTCAACCTTTTAAGTAGCTGGGACTACAGGCATATACCACAATGCCCAACTAGTTTTTTAGAGCCTCACTCTTGCTGAGTCTGGTCTTGAACTTCTGGGCTCAAGCAATCCACCCTCTCCGCCTTGAGCAAACTAGGGTTTTAATGAAAAAGTTTCTTTTTTTTGAGACAGAGCCTCAAGCTGTCACCCTGGATAGAGTGCCATGGCATCACAGCTCACAGCAACCTCCAATTCCTGGATTCAAGCGAGTCTTCTGCCTCAGCCTCCCAAGTAGCTGGGACTACAGGCACCCGCCACAACGCCTGGCCATTTTTTTGGTTGCAGCCGTCATTGTTGTTTGGCAGGGCCCGGGCTTGATTAGAACCCGCCAGCTCAGGTGTATGTGGCTAGCGCCTTAGCCCATTGAGCCACAGGTGCTGAGCTGCAAAAAAGTCTTAAAGTTGCAAAAAAAAAAAAAATTTCTAAAACATACCATGACATGAAGTTGTTTTTATAATTAAAACTTTCAAAGACCTGTAGCTTGTATTGTTTGGTGGTTTTGTCTGTTGGTATATTACAAAACCTACCAAATAGCTCATGATCTTTGTCATGCTAATTTGTTTTTATTTTTTATTTGTTTAGAGTGAACTTTCACTCTGTCACTCAGACTGGAGTGGCATGACCTTAGCCCACTGTAGCCTCAAACTCATGGGCTCAAGCAATCCTCCTACCTTAGCCTCCCAGGTAGTATTTGATGGTAAAAGTTTTAACAAATAAATCAACAAAAAGAGTGCCTAATCAAAGTGTAAAGAATTCAAATCCAGTTTTATGTGAGGATACATCTGAACTATTTGCTTTCCCAGTAACTTTAAAGGATTCCATTTTAATGACATATGTCTTTAAAGACATATGCCTTATTTTCAAATTCCACATTCAAAACAAGAGGATAAAAATCATTGTTAGGTTAACGATATGAAATTTAAATATATATATATATATATATATATATATTCTTTTTTTTTTTTATTGTTGGGGATTTTTGTAGGTTTACATATGGTCAAATATCAGCAATTTCATATAGTTCAACCTCACACTTCTTTGAAGCTATTATAAGAAATCTATATTTTGTCAAAGCCTATATCTACCATTACTTTGTCATTATCTTATGTAATTTAACTGGGATAGAGTAGTACACCCCTTTTCTGCTGTTTGGCTTTCCTCAGTTTCAGTTACTGGGTCAACTACAGTCCAAAAATAGGTTAGCACAGAACAGTAAGATATTTTGAAAGCTGGGTGAGGTGGCTCATGCCTGCAATCCTAGCACCTTGGGAGGCTGAGGAGAGGGGATTGCCTCAGCTCATGGCTGCTTTGATACCAGCCTGAGCTAGAGTAACACCCTGCTTCTAAAAATAGTCAGGTGTTGTGGGGAGCACCTGTAGTCCCACTACTTGGGAGGCTGAGGCAAGAGAATCACTTGAACCCAAGAGTTTGAGGTTGCTGTGAGCTGTGACACCACAGCACTCTACTGGGGGCAACAAAGTAAGACTCTGTCTCAAGAAGAAGATATTTTGAGAAAGAGAAAACACATACATATAACTTTTATTATAGTAAATTGTTGTAATTGTTCTATTTTATTATAGTTGTTGTTAATC
The DNA here is from genome assembly GCA_963573935.1 of Arctocebus calabarensis. NCBI lineage: Eukaryota > Metazoa > Chordata > Mammalia > Primates > Lorisidae > Arctocebus > Arctocebus calabarensis. The sequence continues at coordinate 9,507 of CAUYON010110726.1, read as the reverse complement.
TCTTACTATGCCTAATTTATAAATTAAACTATCATAGGGATGTATGCACAGAAAAACATAACATATATAAAGTTTAGTACTATTTAAGATTTCAGAATCTTTACTAGGGGTCTTGGAACATATTACCTCCAGATAAAGGGAGACGACCATATAAAGACTTCAGATAAAAAACAAAATACAAAAGCCACAGAAATAAGGAAGACTAGGCTCGGTCCCCGTAGCACAGTGGTTATGGCCCTAGCCACATACACTGAGGGTGGTGGATTCGAACCTGGCCTGGGCCAGCTATACAACTGCAACAAAAAAACAGCCAGGCATTGTGGGGGGCGCCTGTAGTCCCAGCTACTTGGGAGGCTGAGGCAAGAGAATCACTTAAGCCCAAGAGTTTGAGGTTGCTGTGAGCTGTGACGCTACGGCATTCTACTGAGGGCGACATAATGAGACTCTGTCTCAAAAAAAAAAAAAAGAAAGAAGGAAGACTAGATTAATGAACAATGGCTTAATAACATTTTATGAAAAAAAATTACAAAGTTAATCAATGACTTGAGCATATTTCCTAAGCACTGAAAATAGAAATAAAGCTTAACAGAAGAAAACAAAGTAAGAACTAAAACACTATTGAGTGTTAATTCTGAAAAAGGAACCTATATAGCAAAATTAAAAACTAAGGCAAGAATGGCAATGCAAACCATATATCCTTACCTTGGATCAATGACTTCCGGATAGGCACATACTCTCAGAGTTTTTGAATTTGAACCAACAGCATATAAACCACCACCTGGATGAAAAGCCACTGCTCTAACAGCTTGCGTGTCTTCTAAGGTATTAATACAAACAAACTGCTTTTTTGATTTGTCATCCTATAGAAAAAATAAATGTAAAAATCATTTTATCAAAAACTGAATTTGAAGAATTCTTTATCTCATTTTAAGTCTATTTGAACTGTATTATTCCTGTTTGATCATTTTATGATTACCACCTCTAATCATATAGTCTTAAGTGGAAAATCCAAATTAAACCTAATTTTTCTATTTTTCACTCACTGCCCAACTAACCTCAGATAGTTCATAAATATTAAGTTTTTCTTTACTTATTAACATGAAACAAAAGAAAAAACATTTATTTCCATATTTAAGTTCTCTTTAATTGTTAAGGAGAAAACACAGCTTGGGCTGGTGTAATAGCTCATGCCTGTAATTCTAGCACTCTGGGAGGTCGAGGTGGGCAGATCACTTGAGCTCACGAGTTCAAGACCAGCCTAAGCAAGAGTGAGACCCCTATCTCTACTAAAAATGAAAAACTGAAGCAAGAGGATCCCTCGAGCCCAAGAGTTTGAGGTTGCTGTGAGCTACAACACCATAGTACGCTCTACTAAGGGTGAAAAAGTGAGACTGCCCCCCCAAAAAAAGAAAAGAAAAGAAAAAACACAATCCATATATGTTCTAACATGGCATTGGGCGGGTGCTGGTGGCTCAGCGAGTAGGGCGCGGGCCCCATATACTGAGGGTGATGGGTTCAAACTCAGCCTTGGCCAAACTGCAAAACAAACAAACAAACAAACAAAACAAAAAAACAGAGCATCATTTATTTTTCTAAAAGTAGAAATTATAAGGACTATTATTTAGTCCACTTAAGAAAAAAAGAAAAGTTTACTTTTATCTCCAGCAGTTCAGTACTTCAGACTGAAATTATAATAAAATAACCTTTTAAAATGATTCAAATAATTTTATTTTTATTTTGTTTATCTTTTTTTTTTTTTTTTTTGAGAAAGAGTCTCTCACTTTGCTGCTCTGGTAGAGTGCCATTGCATCACAGCTCATAGCAACCTCAAACTCTTGGGCTCAAGTGATTCTCTTGTTTCAGCCTCCCAAGTAGCTGAGATTAGAGGTGCCCACCACAATGCCCGGTTATTTTTAGAGATGGGGTCTCACTCTTGCTTAGACTGGTCTCCAACTCTAAGCAATCCACCCACCTCAGCCTCCCAGAGTGCTAGGATTACAGGTGTGAACCACTGTGCCTGGCCTGTAAAAATAATTTTAAACATTAAAAGAACATTTGAGTTTCACTTTTATTTTAAACTGTCAACTTATCTGTCCACAGTTCTCTTCTGAAGAGACAAGTTGAAGTAGTTTTATATAACAGTTTTGGAGACTCCTAGTATTGGTATCATTTGAAACCACCCTGTTACCCTGACTAGGACTGAATGGACCTGGAACATGGATCTTCAGATTGGTTGTGGTCAACAGACTAAACCAAATCCCGTCTTTGGGAAGTATGAATGCCATGTACATTCACAAAAGCAAATCACTTCAGCTCTGGTTGTTTCTTGAGAGCTCCAGGACCCATAATAAGTATACGAATGAAAAGACTATACCTCTCCTTACCTAAACTTTTATGATTCATGTGATACATCCTCTCTGAAGGGAGGAAGAGGCAAACCTTAAGTGTCATACTATGTTTGTCTTATGTAATTCAATTGAATTCTTATGTTATTTATATGAATTTATTTGAGTAGAAATGCTACATTTTCCATTAATCCATATACAAGTAATGTGACTATTTGCCAAATGAATAGCATGGAGTAGATAAAAGGGAGGAAAATGACTAATTGATTAAATGGTCTATAGTAATTAATAATTACTTAAGTTTCCTTTATAGCAGAGGCTATATATATTGCTTTTATTTGCCCTCCTCCAGAATGTTTATAAATGTTTTTAATTTGTTGCCATTTAAAAAATTGGATATTTCACATTAAAAAAATCTAGATTTCTAGCTTTTCTTCAAGAATCAAAAGAACTGGAAAAGCTGGGCTTATTTATTTTGCAAGAGACAAGCTTATCATGAAAATGATGACTTTATTCATATATGTTAACTGGTGACATCTAAAAACATCTGAAATAACACCTTTGTTTAAGAGGGCTAAAATGTGAACTAGGGAAAATAAGATAGAGTGAAGCTGTATACTAGTTAGGAAAGGATGTCTTGTTCCAAAGTAAAAACACAGGTGTACTGATGAGAAGCCCAATGGAGATACTAATAATACCTGAAATTAACCATAGAGTTTATTCAGTAGCATAGAGACCCAATTCATGTGCCAAGGCTACTAATATGAATATTCTCAGATGTCCAAATGTGCTTTCTAAGGCAAATGCCTCACTGCAACCACTTACCTAAGCTCAGAGAGCTAAACTACCTTGAGATAAATACTAATATTAGCAATAATTACTACCGTTTTTTCTTTTTTGGAGATGGCAGTCTCACTTTGTCGCCCAGGCTGGAGTAAAGTGGCATGATCAAAGCTCACTGAAACCTCACCCTGATGAGTAGATAAGGCTACTGGTATGCACCACCATGCCTGGCTAATTTTTACACTTTTTGTACCTACTACACCCAGACAATAATGATTACTAAAGCTAGGCGTGGTGGCTCATGGCTATGATGCCAGCACTTTGGGAGGCTGAGGCAGGAGAATTGCTTGAGCTCAGGAGTTCAAGACCAGCCTGAGCAAGAACAAGACACCATCTCTACTAAAAACAGACAAACTAGCTGGGCATTGTGGCTGACACCTGTAGTCCCAGCTACTTGGGAGGCTGAGGCAAGAGGATCACTTACGCCCAAGAGTTTGAGGTTGCTATGAGCTATGACACCACAGCACTCTACCCAGGGTAACAAAGTGAGACTCTGGCTCAAAAAAAAAAAAGATCACTTCTAAAAATGGTTCCTTTTTAAAAAATTATATTTCTTATTTTCATCTTCATGTGTTTTATTTTGATTTTAAAATTAGTTTGTCTCTTTTTGCTTTCTTTTTTTTTTTTTTTTAAGAGACAGCGTTTTACTTTGTCACCCTCGGTAGAGTGCCATGGTGTCATAGCTCACAGAAACCTCCAGCTCTTGGGCTTTGGCAATTCTCTTGCCTCAGCCTCCCAAGTAGCTGGGACTACAGGCACCTGCCACAATGCCCAGCTATTTTTTTTGTTGCAGTTTGGCTGGGGCTGAGTTTGAACCCGCCACCCTCGGCATATGGGACCGGCACCCTACTCCCTGAGCCCCAGGTGCTACCCTCTTTTTGCTTTCTGATCTCCACTTTTTTTTTTTTAATCCATCAGAGAGTTCACACAAGAAAAGTGGTTCTTTTTTCAGAAATGTTGCCATGTTGCTCAGACTGGAGTTCAGCGGCTATTCACAGGCATGATCATGATGCTTTTACAGTCTTGAACACCTGGGCTCAAGTGATCTTCCTGTATTGAAACTCCCAGATACTGTGTGCTACCACACCTGACAATCATGTTTGTTTTTTTTAATTGAGAATTCTTTAGCAAAATTTGCATGTATATACAAAAACAATCAAACTCTTTTCTCAAAATATTACCTCTTCCCCTCTTGACCTGGACAGATTCCCTGAAGAATCTCCAAGAGGTGGCTTAATGACTGAAAGTTCTGATGAGCTGTGGGGTAAAAATTCAGATAAAGTTTACATTGAATATCAAAACAGAAAGTAAATTAATTTTTCCTTTCACACACTAATTTTCCTTTTTAGCAAATGACCCTTACTGACCCCAGTTAAAATTATTCTTCAGAGACATTTATTAAAATGCTCTGGATTCAGTGACACCAAAAACCGTGCAAGGAGTAGGTGAAAAGCCATTCTGGAGAGAAGGTTAAGTCAAAGTCCACATATTTCCTAGTGAAATGTTAAGTACCCTTTGCTTGTTCTAGAATCCTGTTTCCTATACTTAAATCATCCAGGCAGGAGCCTAAAGATTACTATTGTAATTAGGAAAAAACTAACAGAACATGACAGTTGAGGGTTCTTTATTAAAATAATCTTTCCAGACATAGCACCTGTTGCTCAGTGGTTAGGGCGCTGGGCTTAGAACCCAGCCAGGGCCTGCTAAACAACAATGACAACTGCAACAAAAAAATAGCCAGGCATTGTGGTGAGCGCCTGTAGTCTCAGCTACTTGGGAGGCTGAAGCAAGAGAATCGCTAAAGCCTAAGAGTTTGAGGTTGCTGTGAGCTGTGATGCCATGGTACTCTACCATGGGCAACATAGTGAGACTGTTTCAATAAATAAATAAATAAATAAATAAATAAATAAATAAATAAATAAATAAATAAATAAATAATGTTTCCACTTAATCACTGTTAAGTAGGCTAATGAGTAGACAGAGCTACCCACATATGTAGTCCTTCCTTCCAATTAGATATTTTTTATGCCTCACTCTTTACAGACAAAGATTATGAGACACTTGAAGGAAACCTCCTAGAAGAAAAAGTCTAAAAAAAAACAGAAAAAGGAACTTGGGAGAAGAAAGGCAATTTAATGAATAAAAGCCCCCAAATATAATTAAAATCCTTAAAGATATAAGAAGAAATAATGAATCCAAGAAACAAGATCTGTTTAAAAAAGAAGAAAAAGGGCAGCGCCTGTGGCTCAAAGGAGTAGGGTGCCAGCCTCATATGCCGGAGGTGGTGGGTTCTTACCCAGCCCTAGCAAAAAAACTGAAAAAAAAAAAAAAAAGAAGAAGAAAATATTAGAGAATAAGAAAGACCTCATATAAAAATAAAATGTGAGAGAAAAAAATCCAGAGAAATTGGAGATAAGAAAACTGCTAAATAAATATTAAATTTTCAATTTCCCAAAACTTTTTTTTTTTTTTTTTTAGACAGAGTCTCACTATGTTACTCTTGGTAGAATGCCGTGCCGTCACAGCTCACAGCACCCTCAAACTCTTGGGCTTAAGAGAGTCTCTTGTCTCAATCTCCCAAATAGCTGGGACTACAGGCACCTGCCACAACGCCTAGCCACTTTTTGTTGCAGTTGTCATTGTTGTTTAACTGGCTCATGCTGATTTTGAACCTGCCAGCCTGGGTGTATATGGCTGGCTCCATAACCTCTGTGCTACAGGTACCAAGCCTTTTTTTTTGAGACAGAGTCTCACTATGTTACCCTCAGTAGAGTGTGGCGTCACAGCTCACAGCAACCTCAAACTCTTGGGCTTAAGCGATTCTCTTGCCTTAGCCTCCCAAGTAGCTGGGACTACAGGTGCCTGCTAAAACACCTGGCTATTTTTTTTGTTGTTGCAGTTGTCATTGTTTAGCTGGCCCAGATTGGGTTCAAACCCGCCAGCATCAGTGTATATAGCCGGCACCCTACCCACTGAGCTACAGGTGTCATCAATTTCCCAGAACTTAAATTTCCAACCTAACAATATTCATTTCCATGAAATCCTCAGCAGCATGAAGGAAAACAGACCCATCTGACCTATACCATCATGAAGAGGGTAGAGAAGGACCTGAAAATTTCCAGAGCGTAAAAAGCAACAGGCCTCATACAAAGATGAGGAATCAAAATGGTATCAGATATCTTAATAAGAAAAATGATATTGGAAGATCACATAGCAATGAGTTTGAAATGGTAAGGAATGATTTCCATCCTAGAATTCCATACCCAGCTACAAATCAAGTGTTAAGTTTAGTAAACACATTTTTAGATATGCAAGGTCTCAGAAACTTCACTTCTGATGTACCCTTTCTAAGGAAACTACATGAGATCCTGAAAACAGAGGATCCAATAAAGGCAAGAGGCAAAGGAAATCCCAGGATAGTGAGTAAAGTGCCAGGATCCTCTAGACCTGTATAAAATGACCTTGAAGCAATATATCTGAAGTGAAGCAAGAGTGAACCTGGAGGGATATCTACCAAAAAAAAATAATAAATGGAATAGAGAAATTATCTAATATTTCTTACTCTAATGAGATAAGTTTTATGATTTTACAATGCTGTCAAAGTTCAGTGCAATTGCAGATAGTTCAGCGACAGATACTAAGAAAACTAAGCATGCGAATATACACATATACCAAATTGAAGCAATTATTATCCCTAAGAAAAAAGAGAAGTTTTTGAAAAAGAAATGTTACATATTACACTAAATGACCTAGTTATAAATAATATTTACATGATTATAAGAATATTAACACTAGCCAGGCATCATGGCAATGCCTATAGTCCCAGCTACTCAGGAGGCTGAGGCAGGAGAATCTCTCAGGCCCAAGAGTTTGAGGTCCCTGAGTCTCTACATGAGATCCTAAAAACAGAGGATCCAATACAGATGCCTGTAGGCATTTGTTGCCTCTAGGTAGAATGCTGTAGCATCATAGCTCACAGTAACCTCAAATTCTTGGGCTCAAGTGATTCTCTTGCCTCTATTTTTTTAGATACGAGGTCTTGCTCTGGCTCAGGTTGGTCTCGAACCTGGAGCTCACACAATCTGCCCACCTCGGTCTCCCAGAGTGTTAGGATTACAGGCATGAGCCACAGCTCCCAGCCTAAAAAAATTAGCCAGGCATGGTGGCAGATGCCTGTAGTCTCAGCTATTTAGAAGGCTAAGGTGGGAAGATCACTTGAGTCAGGAGTTCAAGGTTATAGTAAGCTACAACTGGGCCACTATCCTCCTTTCTGGTCCCATAGGGTAACAGTTAATACTGTGGACTTTGGAAAAAAAGTAATAGAAGCATATTATTCAGAAATGTGGAAATATACAACAAAAGAAACAAACTGGGCATGGTGGCTCATGCCTATAATCCTAGAACTTTGGGAGTCTGAGGCAGGTGAACTGCTTGATCTCAGGAGTTTGAGACCAGCCTGAGCAATGGTGAGACACTGTCTCTACTAAAAATAGAAAAACTAACTGGTTGTAGCAGGTACCTGTGGTCCCATCTACTTGGGAGGCTGAGGGAAAAGGATGGGTTCAGCCCAAGAGTTTGAGGTTGCTGTGAGCTATGATGCCACAGTACTCTCCCCAGGGTGAAAGAGTGAGACTCTGTCTCAAAAAAAAAAAAAGAAATAGCCAAATGGGTTCAAAATGGCCACCCAGAGGAAATAAAAATCAAGAACAAAGATGGGTTTTATTTTCAGCCTTAAAGTACCATTTGTCTTTTTAAACCATATATGTATATTGATAAAAATAAAAATTAAATTTTAAATTTTGAGTTCTAGTTTTGGGAGTATTCCAAACCAGTATTATAGGGCTATACTGAAGAAGCAAAGCTAAAACTAGAGTTTTTTGATGCTAATTATTTATAAATATTTAAATTCCTATAAGAATCCAAGAGCTAAAAGCAGGTTATGCATTTTTATACTTGATCTTAGCCAACAGGCTAAGAATTGATGTCATGTATCTTTAAATGAACCACCCTGAAAAATGTTTTACTTTAACAACAGATGAAGAAAATGCTCAATTATTCCCATGGCATAAATTAACACTGTTTACTAATGATGGCAAGATAAAAATTTTTCCTGACTAGTCAAAACACAAATATACAAAGTCTTCAACTGCTGTAATTGCCAGAACTGCCAACACTGTCTTGCTACAATCACTCCATCATATTGTAAAACATCTTCCTATGTAATGAAAAATCTGTGAGTTTTTAGATTATTTGTTGAAAGATGCCAAGGACAAGAAATAAGACAAGCAGAAAGATTTAGAGACTCCAAAACTATAAGTTCTCTGATGGCTTATAAAAACAGAATTTCCAGCTCAGCACCTGTAGCTCAACAGCTAGGGTGCCAGCCACATACACAGGGGCTGGTGGGTTTGAACATGGCCCGGGTCTGCCAAACAACAATGACAACTACAAGAAAAAAAATAGCTGGGCATTGTTGTGGGCACCTGTAGTCCCAGCTACTTGGGAGGCTCAGGTAAGAGAATTGCTTAAGCCCAAGAGTTTGAGATTGCTGCAAGCTGTGAAGCTACAGCACTCTACCAAAGCTGACAAGGTGAGACTCTGACTCAAAAAAACAAATAACAAAGAAAAAAAAACAACAGAATTTCCTTGATGGTGGTAAAGAACTAAAAAAAAAAGAAAAAAGAAAGAGAAAAGAAAAGGAGGAAAATAAAGACATTTTTAAAAGACTCAAAAGTTGGTAGAAAAGAATATAGATGAATGAAGATCCGCTAGAAAAAGATTTGGTAGGTAGTGAGCTCCAAAACCTTTTATTTATAAGTCTCCAAAGAGAAATTTGACTTTCTATATTTCTATTCATTAGTAGATAGTTAATATTTCCAGCATTTTCAAAGTTAAGAACTTACATTTGGCTTCCACAAGGTGGTTCCTCCAGAAAAGGTATGTGATTTGTTGATCCAGGATTACGAGGGGTGCTTGTGTGGATATTTGAAGAATCTTGTGTTAATTTCTGACTAGAGTCTTGGGGTGGTGTGGCAAAATTAGACACAGCACTATTAGATCCATTGCCTTTGCTCCCATTACATTGCTGGTTGAGCACTGATACCTCATTACCAAGGTTATCCATTCCAATATTTAATTCACCAAGCTTTTGAATGGACCTATAAAATTAAACAATGCAATTATTATTATTATTATTATTATTATTATTAGGGATTCATTGAGAGTACAACGAACCGGGTTACATTGATTCCATTTGTTAGGCAAAGTCCCTCTTACAATTGTGTCCCACCCCCAAAAGGTGTACCACATACCACTCCCA
>CAUYON010110723.1:0-37282 GCA_963573935.1 Arctocebus calabarensis | reverse complement strand
TAATACAATTGCCTGGACACCTGGTGGTGCTCCAGGGTTAGGAAACAAAATTTTTTTAAAGCATTACTTCCTCTTCTGCATGTGGTAGAGGCAGAAGTTATTAGCTAGTTGACTTGGAAAGCTGCTCTTGTTTTCCTGCTTTATTTGATTTGATTTTAATCTGGGTATGGTTGCTCCTTGGCAAAATAAATCCCCCATAGTGGTGGGGGAGTCAAAATCCTAAAGCTTACACCAGATTTTATGGGGGTATTACTCCTCGGCCCTCCAAACAATTCCCTGAGTCCACAAAATGGTCTGTGTATGAGGCGGGATCTGACCAATTCACCTGTCCAGCTGGAGGGCTACTGCCCACACCCAGCAGGCAGAGTCAGAGGCAGTCATACACTGGGACCTTGCGAGACTGCCCTGGAACAAGCCTCCTGTGTGCAGGCTGAATGAATGAAGGTTATGACTGTCTCCGTTCCTCCCCAGTGGCTCTCCCATGATGAATGCCCAGAGGCTTCCTGCCCACATATCCCCGAGTCCAAATCTGCCCACCCGGCACCTTTAGAGTGCACTCCTGGGTTTAAGCCAGCCCAGCTCCAGCAAGCTCCCAGGCTCGAAAGAAGGCAGAACACCTCTCCCCACCCCAGCCCTTCTACAGGCACCCCAGAGTCCTTCACGGATCTCAGTTACTGCTCATTTCACACCATCACCTTGCCTAGAAGGACAGACCGTCCTAGAGGTCAGTGGGACGATGGGGTTCCAGGGGGTGTCAGGGAGACTTTCTAATGGAAGTAATCCCTCCAGTGTAGGCTCTGTCTTTGGGTCGCAGTATTCCCTCTTGCCCACTTTCTGTGCCAGCTTTTTCCCCTTCCCCGTCTCTTTGGCTGCTAGAGTCAGTCCTTCAATGTCTCACTGTACCATCTCAATGATGTTTCTGGGAGGGACAGACCAGTAAGAGATGCCTGGAGTCCCTTGGCCCGATCTTACTGAGAGTGGCTAATGAGGAGTTGTCTCTAGTCTGCCATTTTGGAGCCTCCACCACTATGAAAGTTTTAAGACTATGTCATGGTTCATATTTCATTTCCAAGAAATAAAGTTGACAGCCTCCTGCCAGACTAACCCATGCAAGTTTCAACTTCCTCTACTTATTGGTGTTGCTGGGAAGGCTTCATCTGTTTCCACCCATGCAGATTTTACTTTCTGTGATTTCTGTGGATCTCAAAACTTTCATAAGGACGCACGTAACAAAACAAAATTAAAAAGCTGGTTCTCAAACCTGACTTAAGATTTTTCTACTGTTAAACCAAGCCATTTCTATATCAGGGAAAGATTCCTTTACTGACATAAAGAGTGTTGCTATAGTATTAAGGGAAGATTTTGTTCTGCTTTTAAACAAAAATTAGTAGAAATAAAAATTTTCAGACTGTAAAAGAAAACAGAAAAGGAGTGATTTTGAGATTTAACACGGGCACTATAAAAATTATACGACTTTTCCTCTCTCCTCTCTTCTCTCCCCCTATAGATGTAGAGATACCATTATACATCTATAGACTGGTTGGCTAAAAAGTCTTATAAAAGCAATTCAGTGGACAAATAGTCTTTTCCATAAACAGTGCTGGGATAAGTAGACATCCACATGCAGAATAATCAATCAAGGTTCAGACGTTATGCTCTTCACAAAAATTAACTCAAAGTAGATCACAGGCCTAAATGTACAACACAAACTACAAAATTGCAAGAAGAAAACATTTAGGTCATCTGAGGTCTGAGAATAACATGTTGGATCTGCATGATCCCTGACAGACAAAACTGTTAAGTTAGACTTGATGAAAATTTAAAACTTCTGGGTGGTGCCTTGTAGCTCAGTGGGCAGGGTGCCAGCCACATACACAGAGGCTGGTGGATCTGAAGCTAGCCCAGGTCAGCTAAAACAACAATGACAAATGCAACATAAAAACAGCTGGGCATTGTAGCGGGTGCCTGTAGCCCCAGCTACTTGGGAGGCTGAGGCAAGAGAATCACTTGAGCCCAAGACTTTGAGGTTGCTGTGGCCTGTGACACCACAGCACTCTACCCAGGGTGACAGCTTGAAACTCTGTCTCAAAAAAAAAATAAAATAAATTTTAAACTACTGTCTGCTAAAGGACACTATTAAGAGACTGAATGGATAAGTCACGGATTGGCAGAAATGCCTTACAGAACATCCATCCAATAAAGAACTATAATCCAAAATATACAATGAACTCCTAAAACTCAACAGTAAGGAAATAGATCACCAAATTAAAAAATGGGCCAAAGATCTGAATAGATACTTCACCAAACAAGAAGATGCAGATGTTAATAAGTAGATGCTAAATACCATAAGTCATTAGGGAATTGCAAAGTCAGGTAACAATGACATACCACTACATACATATTAGAATGGCCAAAACCCAAGACACTGACAACATTAAGTGCTGGTGAGGATGTGGAGTAACAAGAACTCTCATTCACTGCCAGTGGGAAGGCAAAATTGTGCAGCCACTTTCGAAGACAGTTTGGCAGTTTTTTACAAAAGCATATTCTTACCTCACGATGCTATAATCATGCTCCTTGGTATTTCTCAAAGGAGCTGAAGGACTTATGTCCACACAAATCCTGCACTCAGGTATTTATAACAGCTTTATTCACAAATGGCATAAGTAGGTGGCAAATAAAATGTCTTTCTACAAGTGGATGGGCCGGGCATGGTGGCTCACACCTGTAATCCCAGCACTTGGGAGGCAGAGGCGAGTGGATTGCCTGAGCTCACAGGTTTGAGACCAGCCTGGGCCAGAGCAAGACCTCGTCTCCAAAAATAGCCAGGTGTTGTGGTAGGCACCTGGAGTCCAAGCTACTCGGGAGGCTGAGGCATGAGAATCACTTGAGCCCAAGTGTTTGAGGTTGCTGTGACCTGTAATGTCATGGCCCTCCACCCAGGGTAACAAAGTGAGACTCTGTCATAAAAAAACAAACAAAAAAACCCACAAATGGATGGATATATAATGGAATCTTACTCAAAGATAAAATAGAAATGAGCTACTGAGCTATGAAGAGATGGGAATCTTAAATGCACATCACTAAGTGAAAAAAGCCAATCTGAAAAGGCTACATACGATTGTTAACTATACGACATTATGGAAAAGACAAAATTATGAAGATAGTAGAAAGATCAGTGGTTGCCAAAGATTTAGGGGAATGGAAGAAGAGACAAACAGGTATAGCACAAGAGAGTTTTCATGAAACTAATCTGTATTAAAGTTTTATAATGTGAATATTTAACATCTATAAATGCTCATAGTATGTGTAACACGGTGAATCCTAACATAATCTATGAAAGTTAGTTAACAATAATGTATCAACATAGCTCTAAAAAATAGTAGTCTGCTAACTAAAAAAAAAAGAAGAAGCCAGGCATAGTAGCTCAGGCCTGTAATCCCAGTACTTTGGGAGGCCAAAGCAGGAGGACTGCTTAAGGCCAGGAGTTCTAGACCAGTCTGGGCAATATAGTGAGACCCCTATCCCTACAAAACCTTTTAAAAATTAGCCATGCGCGGTGGTGCATCCCTATAGTGCTAGCTAATTGGGAGGTTGAGGCAGAAGGACTGATTGAGCCCGGGAGTTCAAGGGTATAGTGAGCTATGATTGGGCCACTGCATTTCAGCCTCGGAGACACAGCAAAAGCCGAACTCCAAAAAAAATTATAAAAATAAAAAGAGAGGTTATAACTTAAAAAGAAAAAAGAAAACACAAGTAGATTTATATCAAACATCAATCTGTTAATACGAGTTAGCTCTGGGGATGTATGTGTAAAATGTGTATATGGGGATAAAAAGTTTTATTGTTAGATAAAAACGGTGTTTTCAAAATTCCCACTTATGACAGAAATCATATATGATATGCTATGGGCAGAAAGGACCTAAATATTCTTCTGCAAGCACAGTTAAGAGCTAAAATCTAATTAGATCATCAGAACTTTATCTCCTCACATACTACCCCTTTCCAAGATTTCTAATTTCTAAAAAGCACATTAGAATTTTTCTTTTAGCTATTTATAATGTTCTGAGCCCAGCCCCTCATTAAGTGCCATGCGAGTTCCTCAGATGTGTGCCCTCCCTCCACACCCTGCTGACACTTTAATAAAGGACTTCATAAGCTCACACAAAGAGTCAGAGAACTGCCTGTCTGCCGGTGTCCTCCACCCACCACCTGCAACATGTTGCTCTTTGCCTGAGAGGTCAAATGACTTCTTGTCACCTACCTTTACAATCTAAAGACCACATGCCCTCTTCACACGCCTTCCATAAGACCCACTGTCCCTCACCGCAATTCAATAAATATTCAATTGGTGGTAGCTGTGTACGATGGCCTGACTTCTTTTGCACTCTTGTACTTCTCTTTTAATTGAAACACAGCTCTGGTGTAATCACATAGTATATTCTTCCATCTAACCAGATATACTCATGTTCTGTAAGGAATGTTTCATTAGACTAAAAAGCTCTGCTTTCCCAGCTATCAAAACCCTCTATTTTCCACAAGCCTATCTGAAATCCACCTTCTTCATGAAACTGTTGTGAATCCCAAACATTTCCATCAACAATTTTTTGTTTCCCTGAAATTCTAAAGCACTTACAGCTAGTAGGGCATAACCTAGCACTTGATCAAGTATCTTCTCAAAGTGTTTGAAAGTACGCAGAGGATGTTTTCCAAGAAGATAGGAACCAGACTTATAAACTGTCCACAGCGTTTAGCTCAGTGCTGGGCATGGAGCACACAGTAATATTTATTGAGTAAAGAGTTCTTTTCTTCTTTATTTTAGCATTTCCTAAGAATTCAAATTTCATCAACATGTAAAATTACCCAAATTATAAAGAGTAAATGAAAATATCTTAGCACTTATATGTAAAGCCTTAAGAAAAGGAACAATGGAAACCCAGCCACTCAGTACCCTGCTGGTAACACTAGGGGTGTGTAAACATTTAGTCCTTGACAGTCTAACAAAAGTTACTGGCAAACCTTTATCTCACTTCAGAAAGTGGAAATAGATATTATGATATGGACACTAACCTAGGAAAATTCCCTTCCACTGGGAAACAAGCTGAGACCACAGGCTATTTTTTACACGGGCTATCTATTAATAATTCAGTGGTGGTAAGCTTCTATTCATTGAGAATCAAATTCTCAGTCCCAAAAGATACTGGCTCCATACCAACCAGAAGATAAAACTGCCATTAACTATTCCCACTATTAATTATCCTACAATTCAGTAGCTCGAGATCTGTGTTTCAGAATGACAAACAGAACCTCAGCTCGATTAAATGTGTCATCAAATCAATACCAGTGTTACCTTAGTGGGATATGATTGCCGAGGAACATCTCAGCTGTGTTAATCAACTCTGCTGTGTTCTCATGTGCAGGATCAACTATGAAAACCTGTGGGGGAAAGGGGATGAAGACATGAAGTGGCATTTATTCAAACGTCCCCGGGCCAAGAGAAATGCTGTTAGTTGTACATTGTACATAAAACCACTTTTTCCCCAGCTACTCTTATACCACATAAACGAATTATTATTCAAATAACAGTCACCTTCTTCTATTTTCAAAGAACTATTCTACTATACCAAACAAAAGCCAAGTTTTAGCAACTCTCCCACCTTAGAAAACAGATTGCCTTTTTGTGTATGCATTTCCTTTTTTTTTTTTTTTTAAACACTTTTACAGTAGCCTTTTTATTTTTTACACCTATTATGTTGTAAATTCGCAGGGAGTCGGTTCCAACAGCTCAGGCTCCTTTCCATTGGTTCTGAGAGTGCACTTCCCTGGGTGGAGCAGGCTGGCGCTTCAGTTGAACCCAGTTACCTTTCTCCTTGGCTTCCTTCTTTTTCTGCTCATTTCCCTTCATATGTCTGAAGAAGCTATCTCAGCTCTCAGAGTGCTTAATATGCTCAACATGAACATTAATCCTCTTGGCAAGAATTTTGTCCTTTGTGTTTGTCTACAACAATGCTCACAAAATGCTGGGTAACCCCACAGACTCTTCCAGTTTTGCATGGTAACATCTATGCGGCATGCGTTTTTGAACACTGCCCATTCCCCTGATGTCTACAACACCACCTTTCTTGTAGATTTGCATACATGTGGCCAGAGGAGCAGCTCCATGCTTTCTAAAAGGCCTAGAGAACATGCATCATGTGCCTCTCCTCTTTCCCTGTGTGTTCATCATTGAAGGTGGTGTCTCCGGCCAAAAGGAAGGGCAGGTACTCACTTCTGAGGATCTCTGAATTAACAATTTATTTAGATTTCAATTCTTACACCGCAATAACAGCTATTAGGAAAGCACATAAGCATTCATTAAACACTAAGCAACTTACAGATATTCTTTCATATAATAAAGTTCCGACATATGATAAGAGAAAAAGAGATTGCAATTTTGAGTGGGAAGGAAAAAAGTGGTTTCAAGAGTGAGAAAAGTGCAGAAGGCAGATTACCCTGCAAATTCTGAGGAAGCTGACCTTAGCCCTAAACTGCCCCCTAATACTTACACAACTGTGTGAGGAAAGAGACAGAAATTAGAAGGGGAAAAAGGGCCAAATAAGAACCTATTTTGACAAAGACAAAGAGAACTTCTTTGTCTCTCTCTAAAGCACTAAAAGAAGGAATAAGACAAGCAGACAAAAAAACACTTATTTAAAGGATTACATTGAACTATTAAATTTTAGAAGTTAAGATATCAAAGAAATATAGCAAAAATATACACCTGGGTAAAACCGAAAACTACTTTAAAACATCATTATGAACCTAAAACAGCTATGAAAGATATAAAGTCTTAAAATTTAAAAATAAAAAACAAACCAAAAAAGACCTAAAACAACCCAGTCTAAACTCTTATGCTAAGGATGAAGAGTGTCTTTACACACCAGCAGGGGCTCTAA
This sequence comes from Arctocebus calabarensis, assembly GCA_963573935.1. NCBI lineage: Eukaryota > Metazoa > Chordata > Mammalia > Primates > Lorisidae > Arctocebus > Arctocebus calabarensis. The sequence goes on along the minus strand of CAUYON010110723.1, from coordinate 30,347 downwards.
TGCTGCGACCACATCTCACGGCCACACAAATGGTCAGTACAACCCAAGGCCCTGCCGTATAGAATAATGGTGGTGGCAGTGGTGGGGGGAAGCAAGTAGTAAAGGAGAGAAGTGAACGCTCTACGTATAACAAATAGGTAGGGGAGAGGGCACAGGAGAGGCAGGGCTCACAGCCAGACAGTAAAAAGCTTTACTTACCATATTATGTAAGTTTTTCCTTATCTGCCGGATAACTCCAGGAAATGTAGGGCGAAGCAACTCTTGTAGACTAGCAGGCCATGAATTGTATCTGCTATCCACCTCCAGGTTGTTGACCCACTGCAAAAAAATATGCATGCAGTTAGTGAAATACGCAATAATACTTCAATTATGTTAGGAAGAGTCACATGGGACAAGACTATTTTTAAAGATATGAAGATCAAATAGAAAAACGAGTGACTAACAGACAAATCAGAGAATAAGGATACCAACCTATAAAACTTAAGGACTAGTGCTAAGAATATGGATAGAAACCTAACATCAACAAAAAAAGCCCAAGCAACCCATAGGAAATGTGTATAGGAAATGGAAACGGGTCAAGAATTTAAGGCCTGAATGCGGTGCTCACGCCTGTAATCTCAGCACCCTGGGAGCCTGAGACGGGTGGAATCGTCTGAGCTCTCAGGTTTGAAACAAGCCTGAGCCAGAGCGAGATCCCGTCTCTAAAATTAGCCAGGCATTGTGGTGGGCGCCGAAGTCCCAGTTACTTGGGAGGCTGAGGCATTCTACCACGGGTGACAAAGTAAGACTCTATCTTTAAAAAAAAAAAAAAAAGAAAGAAATGTCTAGTTCAGTGCCCCTAGCTCAGTGGTTAGGGTGCTGGCCACATATACCAGGGCTGGCAGGTTCAAACCTGGCCCGGGCCTGCTAAACAACAATGACAACTACAACAAAAAATAGCCAGGCATTGTAGCAGGCTCCTGTCAGTCCAGCTGCTTGGGAGTCTGAGGCAAGAGAATCGCTTAAGCCTAAGAGTTTGAAGTTGCTGTGAACTATTATGCCATGGCACTCTATGGAGGGTAACATAATGAGACTCTGTCTCAAAAAAAAAAAAAAAAAAAAAATTTTACAGAGGAAATATGAATAAAAAGACATTATGGAAATATGAATAAATAGACATTAAGAAGACATGCACTCTCAGTTATTACCTAGGAACTCTGAACTAAAACCTCAGTGAAATTTCACACTCAACAGACACTAAAAAACTTAAAAGTTATCCAGAAGAGCTACAAAGTTCAACAAAAATAAAGAAAACTATATAAAACCAGCACATTGTACCCTATGATCGCATTAATGTACACAGCTATGATTTAATTTTTAAAAAAGTTTATTAATATCCAAGAATAGGCAAAGGTATAGAACAACAGTAACTCTCACCCAAGGCTGATATTTGGAATGATCAATTTATGGAACTGGGCCTAATAAAGTTGAAGACTTCATTGGTACCCTAGCGCTACATACTCTTGCTCTAAGTATCTACCCAATAAATTCTCATATGTATACACAAGGAGATAGGTTTTTTAAAAAGCCATTACAGCACTGCTTACGACAGCAAAAAAAGTTAACAACAGCTTAATGTCTACAAAGACTGCAATGGATAAATAAACTGTATGTACTCCTGGGAAGGGTTGAAAGATCTGTGCATAGGTCCTTGGCTCCTGTGTGCACAGTGTGTTTCTGTAAGAACGTACAAGTAACAGAGATCGCTTCCTGCCTCTGAAGAGAAAAACTGGACTTTTTACTACAAAGGTATGTATCACATCTTAAATTTAAAGCAATAAAAAAGTATAAATGATTTTTTAAATTGTAAATTGTAACACAGAATATGTATAATACTATATGTATCAACTCTTATCACTATATCATAACACTATATGTATCAACTCGCAACAGTCTTTAAAAAAACTGTTGAGTAAGAAAGGAAGCTGAAGGATACTTAGGGCACTGGATTATCCAAATTTTTAAAATATTTACTTTAATAAGAAATAAAATGATAAAATAAGAGGCAAGAGAAATGTGCATTAATTTCAGCAAAGGAATGACATGCAAGGAGAGGGGTGGCAGGAAAGGGATATAAAGAGATCTTCAACTGACACTTTTCCTCCCAAGAAATATGTTTATGCTATTTTCTTTATAATTACTCTGTATAATCAAAAACATAAACAGAAAAATGACATTAACTACGTATCATCAAAATAACAAAGTTTTATCGCCAAGTGAGAACTTAAGTAATGATGATCTACATACTACATTATTTCTTTCAATAAAATTTCTCTAAAACAAATTATAGAAACCAAGGGGGGAAAACATTGGCATGCCCAAGTGTGCCAGACACATCAGCTCCACCCCCACGGTCATGGTCACCATACTCCCCACATTCTCTTTGACAGACAGTGAGAGACTTAAAGCCTCAGAGAGATGATACAGCAGGCAAAAATCCATATAGATCCTTCAAATTTCCAATCTCAAAGTCCCACTAAAAATAGGTTAGAGTCTCCACTCAGTGCCCTGGGGTGTGGTGCCGTGGCATCACAGCTCACAGCAACCTCTTGAGCTCAAGGAATCCTCTTGTCTCAGCCTCCCATGTAGCTGGGACTACAGGAGCCTACCACAACACCCAGCTAGTTTTTCTATTGTAGAGATGGGGCTCTTGCTTTGCTCAGACTGGTCTTGAACTCCTGAGCTCAAGCAATCCATCCCCCTCGGCCTCCCAGAGTGTTAAGATTACAGGCATGGGCCTCTGCACCAGGCCTAAAACTGATTAATTTCAATAGTAATTCTAATTTACATATACTGTCACAAAATCACACAGGATCCATACTCAAAGGGAAAATATAATCTTAACTGAACATTCTTTCCTAAGATATGCTCAGATGAATCCTAAGGGTATATATATGCTAAAATGGAAAAAATCTCTGTCTTAACCACACTAGCCACAATAACTCAACTTTTTGGAGCATTTAAGAGCCTACTTTATGGCTCGGCACCTGTAGCACAGTGGTTACGGCATCAGCCACATACCTAGGCTGGCGAGTTCAAACCCCGAGCCTGCTAAACAACAATGATAATAGCAACAAAAAAATAGCCTGGCATTGTGGCGGGTTCCTGTAGTCCCGGCTAGTTGAAAGGCTGAGGCAAGGGAATCGCTTAAACCCAAGAGTTTGAGGTTGCTGTGAGCTGTGATGCCACAACTTCTGCCAAGGGTGGAATAATGATACTCTGCCTCAAAAAAAAAAAAAAAAAAAAGAGCCTACTTTATTATATCCTACATAAACAGTTATAAATCACTAACATAAACAGTTATAAATCACTGACATCAATAAAAAAAGTCAATGGGAATAACTTAACTTTTGTAACAGACAAATTAGAAAACCATAATAAAGATATCTAGCCAAAATGTCCTTTGATTATCCTAAAAAAAGTACTCACTGAAACAGCAGGACTCCTGATGTCTACTGCGTAGTCGGCCTCAGAGGGCTGGATATTTAGCTTCAACACGTTATGCAGAGCAAGGCCTTCTATTCCCAATCTATGAAGACCCTCCATTACATGAGCTTCATTCCTCAACACATCAAACAGACTGGGAGAAAAAAATAGATACTTAGTAGGAAAAAAAACTTTTTAAAAATCCTCACCCTGAAAACAATCTATCGGTTCAACCTCAGTGTCAAATCAAACTAACTGAGAAATCAAAAAAAGGGAGCTCTTCCCATTTCATCTTGTCAGAAAGTACGCTGTAAATACTAAGACTTGCTTCTTTCCTCATATTTATATTTACCAATGTAATTAATGTGAAAAATCTCTGAGGAGGGGAACTCCTTCTTCTGAAGTATTAGCACTAGCTTTTGTAGCTAAAGTGCCAACTGTGCCAACTTTAATTTCAAGAATAAATCTGAACTTTACCTAACTGTCCACAAACCTTCCTCACTTAAATCATGAAGACAATTTAGAGCGATTCAATCCTGATCCACATTTCAACAACAAAAAGGTAAGCAATTAAATAATGTATGTAGACAGGATGCCTTCTGAGACACTAGGAACAGTATTTTGAATAAACCTACTTCACATTCTTCCGAAGGCAAAAGAATTGCTCTTTTCCACATTTCTACCATTACCTGGAAAAATAAACCTCTAAAAGGGAGTCCTTGAAAACACTGAGGCTTTGACTGTCCACTGCGACACAAGACGGCAACATATTCCAGAGCTCACCAGGCGCGGCAGCCCGTGAGTCCCTCAGCCTCTGCATCACACCACACCGAGGAGCAGTGACAATCTGAACATGTCAGAAGGAGCTACACGTTATAAAAACTACTCAGAGAATAAAGAGGATTGTTCATACCTGAATATATCCTGTGTGTCTAAATCGATGTGAAGTCCATTGATGAAGAGAGCTGAATCTCCAGGCTGTAATCCTAAAGTTCCCTTGAAATACTAAAAAATGTTAACAATTATTAGGGAGCAGTGAGAGAACGTTTATCAAAACTTACAGTGTTTTAGACTTCATTACTGGAACAAGTCTTGGCATCCTACAGCACAGTAAGATTGTTGCTAGGTACTCCTGCACTCCTGCACAGCCTTCTCAGCAGTTACTACGCGGAGTGAACCTCTGGGCATGGAGGCAGGCCACTTGCTTCCCCCCCTTCCCTCATTCAGATGACGATTAATACACTGTTTCCAATAATGGGAGGGGCAAAATACATCAAGTGCTGAGTGACACTTTTCAAAAAAGGGAAAGCAAATAAAATAGAACTAATTAAATAAATATTATCTGTTTTTTTTTTTTTTTTTTTTGAGACAGAGTCTCACTTTGACACCCTTGGCTAAGTGCCCTGGCATCATAGCTCACAGCACCTCAAACTCTTGGGCTCAATTGATCCTCTTGCCTTAGTCTCCTGTGTAGCTGGGACTGCAGGCACCTGCCACAACACCCATCTATTTAGAGACAGGGTCTTGTTCTTGCTCAGGCTGGTCTTGGACCCACAAGCTCAGGCAATACACCCACCTCGGCCTCCTAGAGCACTAGGCTTACAGGCATGAGCCACTGTGCCCAGCCCTCTATATGTGTGTAATTTTTAAAAACATGTTTCTTCCTACTGTATGATACATTAAGATATTTTACTCTTTCAGTTCCTTTTCCAATAACACCTCTGTGAATTGCTTACAAAAACCTGCAGCTAGTATTTTTTCCTTAAGCCAGATACCAAGGACATAAATGTATTTGTTTTTGCCTTAGGAATAAAAAAGGACCCTCATAACCAAAGAAACTGATTTGCACTCCAGGCAAAAAACAACGAAGTCAGCTATCTATAATCTGGGTGCGCACTGGGATCTTTCCTGCTATCCAGCTGTCAGGTTACACAGACCCTAGAAGTTTCCTGATCTTTGCTCACCAGAGCCAAGTAACAGCTGCATAAGCTCATCGCCTTTGCCATTTTACATTTGTTACGTCCCCTGTTTGTGATCCCAACCAAGGTTATGATAACAGTCAACAACAATTGGACCTTCTTAATGACATCCAAGGATCTAACCAAAGAGGTCTTTTCTCAGTTTGTTGCTTTCAGTAGAGTGCTGTGCTGTCATAACTCACGGCAACCTCAAACACTTGGGCTCAAGCAATTCTCTTGTCTCAGCCTCCCAAGTAGCTGCGACTACAGGCACCCACCACAACACCCAGTTTTTTCTTTTCTTTTTTTTAAGAGACGTGGTCTTGTATTTGCTCAGGCTAGTCTCAAATCTGTAAGCTCAGGCAATCCACCCACCTCACCCCTCCAGACTGCTAGGATTATAGGCATGAGCCCCTGCACCTAGCCCCAAAAGGGTTTTGAAACCCCATGTCTCTCCTCAAACCTTCAAATTAAAGCATACCAAGAAACTGAGCTGCTGTGCGGGAGACCGCACTTTGTATAGCCTCCCTCTCCAAGACCTGGCCATTTGGGGGCCCATCACCTGCTACTCCCTGAGCCCCACACACAGGTGACTGTGCAGACCCTGAGACCTCTTAAGCTAACACAGACATTGCCCTGACTCCACATAGAAGCTTCTGTTGAAGTATATCCTTTCCATTCAATTCCCCTTTCTCTAAAGGAAACTGGGACTATTATGCATATATTCTACACCACAGGATCTAAGCCACACAGCGGAAAAGGGAAGAAATTAATCAGATGCTAGGGACAGAACTTAATCCCTAATGCCCCAGAGCTGGGAGAAGAATGACAGAGACTGCTGAGCTCCTTTCGCACGCCAATAGTGAATACACTAAGAAAAATAAACGTTAGAGTCTAATGCTATGTGGGTATAAAAAAAAAAAAAAAAAACAATGAAGAAGCCACGGCTCTTGCTTCACGACCTTGTCAAGATTAAATGGCAAACAAGACAAGGAGATAAGACCAACATGCATCCATATATTTTAGAACATCAGGTTTTATACCACAAATACATGTAAATTTTGTCAATTAAAATAAGAAGTGAAAAATAAATAAAGGGATAATAGAGAGCTGCAGCAATTAAAAACTGGAATTTCTTGCAGGGGAGGGAAGGACTCCATGGTCACTTGTTCCCCGGCTCTGTGCACAGCACACTCCGTAAGACTGACCATAAGCTGGTAAATACCATCCATGTCTATTTCAAGATCTGAATGCTAGTAACTTAGGTAGGCTCACTTTGGGAAAGTTCATCACACTAATGACTTAGATGTACGTACATGTTATATGTGTTTTATACTTTATATTTTGTATGTGTACATTCCATGCTTTACTAAAATATTTTACTCAAAAAAATTAAGAATCCAGGAAATACAAATACAGCCTATACAATATAACATTTTGAATTCTGTGGGGGGAAAAGGCCCTGACATTAAGGTAACATGAGATATTGTTATTTTTTATATTAAAAAGTAAATAAAAACTATAAACAAGGACTTTTCATTTAGTAAATATTTGAAAAGTAATTGATTTATTTATTCCTCAGGTCTATTTAACTAACATATCTTAGATATAAAGATTAAGAAAACCTGAGGTTAGGGGAGCAGAGGTTCATGGCTGGCTATAACCCAGCACTCCGTGAGGCCGATGCGAGACCCTCGCTTGAGCCCAGGACTTCAAGGCTTCAGTGAGCTATGACTGTTTCACTGCACTCCAGCCTGGGCAACAGAGCAAGATTTTTGCTTCAAGAACAAAAAAAAAAAAGAAAAGATAGTATACTGGAAAAAAAGCATTTTTTTCCTTCCTGCAACTCCACTGAAATGTCAGTTAAGGGACTTCTATAGTTGTTAAATTCATATTATCAAAGACAACAGGAAAGAAGGCCACTGGAGAGGAATGGGTGGGCAGTCACTGGCCTAGCAGTCCTTGGACAGCTGAATAAGCCAGTGCTGAGAAAGGTCAAGAAGAACCTAAGCTCCAAGTTCTATGAAATTCACTACAGTCTCAAGAACTGACAGCACAATGGACACATATTAGGGGGCTAAAAAAATGAGTTCTGATAAAAAGCCCCTGCGAGGGCCAATCCCACAGTATCGCCAGCTGATTTCCCACGGCCCATCCACAGTCCAGAAAAAAATGGAGGCTCACTTCCTGGGAAGAGCCAAACAGAGATTCTGGTGATTACGGGAAGCTGAGCACAACAGAGGGCAGAGCCCCACTCAGAAAACAGGGGACTGAGGGCAAGAGAACAAACACTCTTCCCTACTGGACCACTTCAGCTCTGGCAGCCACACTGCACCCCTACAGAGAAAAGTGGCAAATCCTTGTCTGGACTGACCAAGGAGAAGGGGCTAAAGACACCGTCACAGGGGTTGCCTAGGAAATGACGACCCCAGAACGTCCGACAGTCAAAAAGCCTCATCCCTAGGGAGGCTGTAAAGAACCTCATCCTCAAAATAGGAGGCCAATCCATACGGTCTCAAACTGAAAAACAGAGTACCAATGAAAGCATGCTAGAGAGCTGGAGACAATATCAGAAGAATCTGCTAAAAGGTGAAAGTGGTATCTGTGGAAAGGGGAATACAGCAGGGGAGAGATGTCAGGGGATGGTGCTTTTCCAAACAACATGGTAACAACGCTATTTTGATGCTCTCAATTATACTTACATTCATCTCTGATTACAAACTAAAAATGATTAAACATAAAACATATTTTATGTTTAATCTAAATATCACATCTTTGATAAAAGGAGAATAACACTATTACATTCTACTGATTAAACTCAGATTTCCTCATCTTTAAAGAAACAACACAAAACAGAGACGTCAGTACTTTCCGACTGGTTAATACCTTCTGGTTCTCTTCCACTTCAGTCCTAAGTTCGGAACTCACAGCTGTTCTTGTTATTGCTCTGAGGAAATAAAAACATTATCAGCACTAGGTTTAACACTGGATATAAATGTCTACAATTTCCATGTTTTTATGTTTTATGAAACATGTTATTCAATAAATTACAAAAAAATTACATAGAAAAACTTTCATCATTTACAACTGATAAATATGTTTCTCCTTCCCCAGATGTGCATATTTTTTATTCCTATACAATGTAACATGAAAGGACAGCAGCAGTAATAGCAGCCTTTTAAGGCAAGTGCAGTTATTCCCCAGTTTAAAGTTGAATGTATGCAACCCAATTTCTGTGTATGAGCTGTACTACTCAAAGACTGAAGGGTAACGTTAGATAAGCTAAGGCAGCAGATGGCTCATCCTACTCAAACGCTTACGGTGGAAGTGGAATCCTCCACGTCTATCTCCACGTAACATGCTAGACTAAATGAGGATTTACTGTAACTCCCATAGGACTCATAAATCATACAATAACCAAATAATCAAATGTATTTATAAAACATCTCATACCAGAAGTCAAAAGACTTCATTCAGTGACTCAAGAAAGACGGGCAACCAACTGCTAAGTCAGCAGTTTCTAAAACATTGGCCGTGCATTTATGAAATGAGTAGCACCACTACGGAACAGAAAGCAACATCAGAAAACCTGCAATCGAAATCTTACTCTGACACAATGAACGGGTCACTAAGCTTCTACATAACTCAAGTTTCTTCCTGAAGACTCAGTAAGATGACACATGAGTCCACCTACAGTCTGTGTCGAGACTCCAGATTAGTTTTATCAGTATATATTTTGTGACTCATCCAATCCTGAAAGGCAAGTATTTTTGCTCCCATTTCACTACTGAGGAAAGTGAGGTAAAGAGAGATCATTTATTTACAAAGGTCACACAACAGGTAAGCGGCAGTGCTAAGAACATAACCTAGAACTGTCTTTTCGACCACACAATATACACTCCTGCCCTCTTCTCAAAAACAGAGCAACATACCATCCAGTCTCAATACAGCCAATCTCAGCGTTTTCATATTTTAGTCACCTAATTCAGCATGTAGACATGAAGATAATTGGGTATCACATTAAGAAGAACATACCAAAATCTTACTCTGTATTACCTGGCTTTAGTAGGAAAATTTTGACTAAGATCCTTCATAACCACCAAAGCCAACTCAACAGGCGCAGATAAGATTCGAGCAGCCGTCTGAAAACTTAGATCTGCAACAACGCCAAATATAATTTAAAGTGTATTAATGTAATGTGATGGAAGCAGGAAAAAAAAACACATTTACTCCCCATTATTTTCTGGTAAATAAGAATGTCTTAGAATGCAGCCATTCCAGACAGTGCCCATGATTTAATTTCAGTTTTTATTCACTTCACAAATCCCTAGAACATAATAAGCTATTCATGATACACCTGCATAAAACACTAGGGAACATACCAACACACTTACCAGAGGATAAATCAAGCCCACACCCCTTTCCCTCTTCTAAATTTACAATATATCACAAAATACTAAAAAGCATTGGGGCTTTTAGAAAATTATGTTGGGAAGAAACCCTGGTGAATAGTTGTCTGGGAAACAGCAATATAAATACATCCTACCACAATGACATGCTTTTATCACTGTATAGATAAACACTGTCAGAAATGTATACATACAGGAACTTAAAGACTATGACAGGTTTCAAGTATTAAAAGCTTATATATCTTTCCAAAGACACAAAGATTTGGCTTTCATTTATTTATATCACTTCTGCCTAGGGTTATCTGTCTATAAAAGGACTTCCTTCCTTTCTTCTCCAATTAACCATAACTAATCACTCTTTAAAATCTGTGGCAACTACAGAATAATGTAATAATATACAATTAAATTAACACACAATTAATATGCAATAATATTCAATTAAATTGATACAATAATATACAATTAAATTCAATTAAATTTACATTTTTAATGCAAAAATTAAGTTAATATTCTTTCATTACCTTGCAACTGCCAAACTTTTAAAGGTGCCATTTCATTAGTGCTCTCAACAAGATGCTTTCTGAGTTCCTTCAACTGCTCCCTCAGATCGGGGTGCAAGTCTCTGAAAAAAAACACACACACACAATCAGACTCTCTCATTGTTTATTCTTTCTCAGACCACACTTAGCCTTCAACTTTACCTTAATGATTTTCTAATCCCAACCCTAGGAATACACCATGAAATACTATTCAACCATAAGCAAAAAATGAAATCCTAGGGCGGCTCCTATGGCTCAAAGTAGGGCACCGGCCCCACATCCTGGTGGTGGGTTCAAACCCAGCCAAACCCGCAAAAAATAAATAAATAAATAAATAAAATAAAATGAAATCATGCCTTTTGCAATACAGATGGAACTGGAGTCCATAATATTCAGAAACAGTCAAATACCACACGTTCTCACTTGTGAGAGCTAAATAATATGTGCACGTTGGACATAGAGAGTGGAATAATAAATGTTGACAACTCAAGAGGTGGGAGGAGGGTGAGAAATGGGATATTACTTAATGGCTACAATGTACACTATTTGTGTCATGGCTACAGTACAAGTCCAGGCTTCACCACAGTGTAATATACCCATGTAACAAAACTGCGCTTGTACCCCCTAAATCTATAAAAATCAACTAAAAAAAAAAACCAAGCCATTGACTGGGTACAGTGGCTCACATCTGTAATCCCAACACTTTGGGAGACTAAGCAGTGAGGATCACTTCAAGTCAGGAATTCCAGACAGCCTGGCAACATAGTGAACTCCATCGCTACAAAAAAAACTTAAAAATTAGCCAGGTCTGATGGCACACATCTATACAGTCCTAGCTACTCAGAAGCCTGAGGCACAGGCAGGATGATCATTAGAGTCTAGGAGTTTGAGGCTGCAGTGAGCTATGATGATGCCACTGTATTCCAACCCAGGCAACAGAGCAAGACTCTGTCTCAAAATATAAATACATACATAAATAAATAAATAAAGTTGATGTAGGAAATTATAAGATTAAAAGAAAAATCACCACAATAGCAAATTCCTATGGAGGAAGGTAACATGAGTGAGAGTGGGTAACAAAAAGGACTTTAACTTCACCTGTTGATAACTGACTTGTTTTTTTTGTTTTTATTTTTAAAGCAAAAGAAAGGTTATGCTAGAAAAAAAGAAAACTTTACAAACTGTTCTTTGGAATAAAAAAGCAAGTACAATAGCAACAGTTAGTTCTGGGTAGTGAGTATGTCAGCATATATTATTCTTCATATTATTCTGAACCTTTTTAATTCTTTTTTTTTTCCTTTCTTTTTTAAGATGGAGTCAAGCTCTGTCACCCAGGCTAGAGGAACATGGCTTCAGCCTAGTTCACAGCAACCACTAGCTCCTGGGTTCAAGTGATCTTCCTGCCTCAGCCTCCCGAGTAGCTGGGACTACAGGTGCTCACCACCACACACAGCTAGTTTTTCTATTTTTAGTAGAGACGGGGTCTGCCTCTTGCTCAACCTGATCTCGTACTCCTGAGCTCAAGCAACCCACCTACCTTGGCCTCCCAGAGTGATAGGATTACAGGTGTGACCCACATGCCCAGCCCTGAAACTTTTTAATTTTACAAAATAAAATTGGGAAAAAAAATTTTCAGTCCTAATAAATTTTCTTCAGCCTGCGACATACTCATAAACCCTTTAGTCACATTCAGGCTAGTCATAGTTATTTAGTTCAGTTTTATCTTGAAATACAGTACATTCCATCTAAAGCTAGTAAAGCAGAGATTATCAGGAGCAGACATAGATATGTGGGTGTAACAGATCAGACAGGAAGATGGTTAACTGATTAATTCTGTTCTTTTAAATGCTAACAACTCAAAAAAATAATTTTTCTTAAGAGACAAGTTCTTGCTCTGTCGCCCAAATTAGAGCGCAGTGCTGTGATCACAGCTCACTGATCCTTGCAATCCTGGACTCAAGTGATCTTGCCTCAGGCTCTCGAGTAGCTAGGACTATGGGCACATGCCACCACACCAAGCTAAGTTGTTAATTTTTTGTAAAGACGATATTGCCCAGGCTGGTCTCCAACTCTTTGAGTTCAGGGGAACCTTTCATGGCAGGTTCCCAAAGTGTTGGTATTACAGCCGTGAGCTACTACTCCCAGCTCAAATTTTCTTAAATGCAACATGTAGAAATTAAAATAATTCAGTCAGACCCTTAACCTTCCAACCAACCCATATCTAGTCAGTTACTATAGGTAAAACACCTCAAATCCAAAAATCCAAAATGATGCTCAAGGGAAATCCTTAGTAAAGCATTTTGGTGTTTGGATCTTCCCATCTGGGATAGCCAACTAGTAAATATAATGCGTATATTCCAAAGTCTGAAACCCAAAATTCTTCTAGTTCCAAGTATTCCCAAAAAAGGATACTCACCCCATACAAACACTTTTTCGTAATATAAATACCAGAACTGGCCCAATTACTTTGGATTGCTAAGTAAGTATTCTCAATGTCCAAAAGGTAAAATAGCCTCAATGTTCTACATAATACATTTATGCTGTGAATGCATAAAATCCTAATGCTATCCAAAAAAACTAACATGGAAAATATGAACAGGTCTGGGATATATTAACCAGTACAATGTAAGCATTCCAAATTGCATGTGAAATCAGCACACTGTGCCCCATAAATGCGTTAATGTATACATGATCTACCTCTTTATGATTTAATAAAGAGAAATAAATAAATAAAAATAGGAGGAAAAAAGAATTCCAGAAGCCTGTATCAAGTTAAAACCTGATTATATTTTAATGAAGCCAAAATTGGTATTAAGTAAATGTACATAAGCATAGGATGGACTCAACATGTTAAAAGTAATTCAACTTGAACTAAGACATCTCTGCTAAACTATTATTCTGGTTAAATTATTTTATTTGGCCAATTGTCAGAGCTGAAGTATAGGAAACTAAGCCTAGCATACACTAGGTTCAGTTAATATTATGTACTGAGCCCAGCATTAATATTTCTGTCTAATTGTTTTCTATTTTAAAAAAGCACATTATAGATATCCTAATTATAATTTTCCAGACAAAACAAAATTTATGTCTCTGCATAATTATTAAGTCCTAAGAGTAATAATTGCAAAATGAACAGCTAAAAAGACTTTTTAGCTATAAAATACTATAATACTTTCATAAAATGGTGATAGAATTACAGAATTTGTTAAATTCTATAATTTTCTATCCCCTTTCATAAAAACCAAATTCTATTAAGACACAGTTCAATTGAGCACATATAAATCCACTATATTTTGCATTTTCTTCACACTATATTATAAGCAAATAACTATGACTGCTCCAACTTAAAATATACTTTTCCTAAGAAAAAGTTAATTCAAACAGCTTCATTTCTCATATTGTATCAATCAAAACATGGTATGTAACTTAATGCTCTCAAGTGAGTGGCTCAGGAAAAAATCAATTTAAACCACAGGCAAGCAGCCATGCTTTAAGAATAATGCGCTTCTGGCTCGGCGCCTGTGGCTCAACGGGCTAAGGCGCCAGCTATGTACACCTGAGCTGGCGGGTTCGAATCCAGCCCAGGCCCGCCAAACAACAATGACGGCTGCAACCAAAAAATGGCCGGGCGTTGTGGCGGGACCCTGTAGTCCCAGCTACTTGGGAGGCAGAGGCAGGAGATTCACTTGAGCCCAGGAATTGGAGGTTGCTGTGAGCTGTGATGCCACAGTACTCTACCCAGGGCGACAGCTTGAGGCTCTATCTCAAAAAAAAAAAAGAAGAATGCGCTTCAGAATAACTGGAAATCAAAAAGTACACTTTAAGTGGTTGTTTCTCCATTTTAGATTTTATAGACCCACCGCTCTTTTAGGGTATCGGTAACTCAGTAATGAGGAAGAAAATGCTTAGAATACAAGAAAGCCTGGAGGTTTAAATTTCCCAAAATGCATAGAATATACAGTGTACCTTAGTTTTCCAAAGAGAAATCCTTGAACTTCATCAATAGGATCATTTTCACCAATCACTGTGGTGTTTACCTCAGTTCCTATAAAAGCATATAAAAATGTATCTGTAATTACTCAGATACAAAAATAGAAACAAAAATATTACCTCATAGCCTTCATAAAAGTTGAACAATGTAAGATAAAAATAAAAAACACCTGAAATTATACCATCTAAAATGTTGAATACCCAACTAACCTTTTGTAATGGCTCTTTAAACAAACAGAATATGTTTTATTATTTCCTGTGTTCCTGGATAAAGAAAATGTACTTTTCCCTTAAACTGTTTGAAATTTTATATGCTAAAAATTTCAAGATTAATAGCTTTAAAATTTTTTATTAACAAAGGCTTTTTAATGTTAACTCTCTGAAGAATTTACAATTATGCAATTTAATCACAAATATTATTAGCTGAGGAAAACAGAGGATTAGGTAGTGGGTCATTTCCATTTGCTTTAGTATCCAAAATGATCATTTTTTTTATCTTTGAAATGGGGCTTAAATGGAAGAAATAAAAGAACAACATATAACACTTGTGATTGAAATAATAAATTCAGTAATAAATTCAGGATGTGTTCTATAAAATGTAGATTCCGTCAAAAGGCCACACTCAAGGTTCCAGAAGGCCACATACAGCCCCAAGGCTACAGATTCCCCACCCCAACAACCGTAGCCAAAGTAAACTCATCCAAGTGCAGAAAATAATAAAGAATATAAAATTATTCATTAAACATAGCATAGTTTAAGATTTCACACTGTCACAAATTAATGATTTGTAAACCATACAACTATAAAATAATTGATCGTTTTGGTGCAAAAAATCTGTGCCAAATTCTTGACTCTTCTCAAATATTTAAAGAGACATTATCGCCACCTGCATTTTGTGTGTGTATGTGTGTGTGGTTTTTGGCCAGGGCTGGGTTTGAACCTGCATTCTCCAGCATATGGGGCCAGGGCCTTACTCCTTTGAGTCACAGGTGCCGCCCTTCCACCGGCATTTTTTAACAGGAGTAAATATGGACATAGAGAATTTGCTTAAGGTCGCTCACTCAGATACAACAAAAATCAGGATTCAAACACAGGTTCAGCATATTCTTAAATCTATTCTCTTTCATTATGGAAACAAACTCCCCTTTACCTTATATTTAAAGAAAAGAGAAAACCCACTGGTCTTATTTTTACAAATTCACCTTTCACCTGAGTATCATCCTTGGCCTTGTACTCAGTGCTCTTAATGGCCAATTCCACTCCGTAGCCAGAGAGGTAAATGGGCTCCTTCCGGGGGTTCTGCAAGCAAAGCAAGTATTCCACCATTACCACCTAGCTCTTCACACGTCACGGCGGACATGACACATGTAACGCTGCATCTAGAAGCCACGTGCAATTAAAAATATCTTTAAGCTTCTTTTCTAAAGAAATTAACTATGTGGCCAGGAGCTCACTGAATCATTTTTTTTTTTTAAACAAAATCTACCGGCTCGGCGCCTATGGCTCAGGCAGCTAAGGCGCCAGCCACATACACCTGAGCTGGCAGGTTCGAATCCGGCCCAGGCCCACCAAAAACAAAACAAAACAAATAAACAAAATCTACCAAAATGCCAACAGTAAAAAAACCATTTAGCTATCATTAAAATATTGATTCTATTTTTTTTTTAAAAGTCAATTTAGAGTTTATATTTCTCTCCCTATAAAATCCTAGCCTCCTTTGAATTTTGTATCCTGCCACAAATGTAGATAGAAGTGACACCAGATGAGTGCACAGCTGAAAAGGCAAAGGTTCCAAATCATGTGAAAACGTAAAGAAGAAGTTCCAGAACCCAGTGAAGAGGGCTGAAGACCGAGGTGTCAATCCCAGAAACGCTTTGCTGGGAAAATGAGTACAGGCGTATGCTTTTTATTGAATTTAAATGCCTGCAGGCAGGGCTTGGGCTGACTGAATGTCACAGGTTCACCACCATCCTCAGTGATGATGGCCCTTTAGACATTTAATCTTTTTTTTTTTTCTAAGAGTCTCACTATGTTGCCCTTGAGGTGCAGCGATTCTCTTGCCTCAGCCTCCCAAGTAGCTGGGACTAGAGGAGCCCGCCACACCACAAAGCTATTTTTTGGTTACAGCTGTCATCGTTGTGTAGCAGGCCCAGGCCAGGTTCAAACCACTAATCTCGGTGTATGTGGCCAGCGCCCTACCAGCTGAGCAATGGGCGCCGCCAACATTTCAATCTTTAATACCAGCAATAGAGGGGAGGGGATGTAAGGGATGGGAGCAGAATGTCAGAAACGGGACTCTGATCCATTTGTTTCTGTGTATACAAATTTTCATTTAAAATTTTATTTTAGGGTGGCGTCTGTGGCTCAGTGGATACAGCACCGGCCCCTTATACCAAGGGTGGCTGATTCAAACTTGGCCCCAGCCAGCTAAAACAGCAGTGACAACTGCAACAAAAAACAGTTGTGCGTTGTGGCAGGTGCCTGTAGTCCCAGCTTCTCAGGAGGCTGAGGCAAGAGAATTGCTTAAGCCCACAATTTGGAGATTTCTGTGAGCTGGGACACCATGGTACTCTACCAAGGGCAACAGAGTTAAGACTCTGTCTCAAAAAAAATTTAATTTGCCTGGGTTTAGTACCCAATATTTACTGACCTTATTAAGACAAAAAAGGCTAACAATCCCTACATATAATTATTTTAAATGCTAAATCTTATAAAAGGTCTTAAAAGTTTGAATTCAAATCAATTCTCCCTGACTTCACCTCTTAAGAAATCTTCCCTTTCTCCGCTCGGTGCCTGTGACTCAATGGGCTAAGGCACCAGCCATGTATACCTTAGCTGGTGGGTTCGAATCCAACCCAAGCCCGCCAAACAACAATGACAGCTGCAACCAAAAAATGGCCAGGCGTTGTGGCAGGTGCCTGTAGTCCCAGCTACTTGGGAGGCAGAGGTAGGAGACTCACTGAGCCCAGGAATTGGAGGTTGCTGTGAGCTGTGATGCCATGGCACTCTATCCAGGGTGACAGCTTGAGGCTCTGTCTCCAAAAAAAAAAAAAAGAGAGAGAGAAAGAAAAGAAATCTTCCTCTTCTGAAGGAGGGAGGAGGGTGGGGTCTTGGTGTGTGGCACACCTTTGGAGGACAAGACACAATTGTAAGAGGGACTTTACCTAACAAATGCAATCAATGTAATCTGGTTTCTTGTACCCTCGATGAATCCCCAACAATAAAAACAAAAAAAAAGAAAAGAAATCTTCCTCTTCCACTAAACAAAAAGGCACCAAAAAGAAAAAAAGGGTTGCAGTTCCATTGTATGATGACGTTTACTCATTCGTTCATTCACAGATAAGGTCTCACTGTGTTGCCAGGCTGGAGTGCATTGGTTTTTCACAGGCCCAATCACATTACTGATCAGCAAGGGAGTTTTGACCTAATCCTGGTGGACCCTGAGCTGGTTCATCCCTCCTCAGGCAACCTCCTTAGATTCCCCCACTCTGAGAAGGTCACTGTACTAATGCCAAGTTCAGTATGGACACCCGACTGACACAGTGCACTCCAGCCCAGAACTCCTGAGTTCAAGCGATCCTCCTGCCTCCGCCTCATGAGACACTGCAACTATAGGCATGTGCCACCATGCCAGGCAACCAACCACATTAAATTTAGAAAATATTATGTACATGAATCATTTTGAAATAAAATGTAAACTTTATGAAGCCATTTTGTTAGCATAATTGTTTTACATTCCTTTAGAAAAGAAGGCAAAGCACCTCCTATGTATGAATAATAGACATGAGGAAAGTCCTGGATTTCTCAAAAATAGGTCAAGTAACTAAATTATTTTACAAATACAGAAATCACCAGCTTATGCACTAGACAAATTAATATTCAAAACAGCTGTAAAATGAGTCGATACTTACAGATATATAATGTCTGAATACATAATTGATTTTGCCTGCATTGCTTTTGGATACAAGTTGGCGGTGGAAATTAGCAAATTCCTCATAGCCAATCTCAGAGTAGAAAATAACCACTGGGCTTTCAGGATTAGAAGAGGGATATCTGTGATCTCCTTTAAACAATAAAGGTTTGGGTCTGGAAAGTAAATATTAAAAGTGTAAAACTAATTAAACTTTAACAATGTTTAAATCCTAAAAAACAGTACAAAATGTAAACTATGGCCACAATAATTTAAGTAGAGATGATAAGCATCTTGATTTAAAGGGCAGCACAGTCTTAATTTTCACTTAGAATACTGTCACATTTAAAAATAAACTTTATATGTTAAAAATAATAAAGGTACATTATAAAAAATATTAACTATAATATGCAGACTTTGGTTAATAATTGCTATTAAGTCCTAAAAAGGGGAAAACAAAGCAAGAAAAAATATATATTCAAATCTCAGAGCACTAAAACCTGAGTGTGTGTGTGTTCATAAGGTTGTTTTTTTTGTTTGTTTTGTTTTTTGAGAAGGGGCCTCACTACATTACCCAGGCTAGTTTCAAACTCCTGGGTTTAAGCCAGCCTCCCTGGCCTCAGACTCCTGAGTAGCTGGGACTACAGGCATGTATGTGTAACCTCATAGGGCTTAAAACTTCCCTCGTATTTTTTTTCTACAATCTAAATAGAATACGATTATCCTTTTATCTGCAAATATATGTACAAATAATGCAAGAAACAGAGAATGATGTGAAGCACGCTACTTGCCAATTACATTAAGTGTCCTTCCTCTATCATTTTGACTATCATGATCTTCCTACTGATGGACTGATTTGTTTTCCTTATAAATTTTAAAATGTTTCCAAAAAATAGTTTCTAAGGATGGCATCAAGATATCAATAGATCTTAATGCACAGATGTTACAATCCCTGTTATAATAAACTACATAATTAAACAGTAGATAAAGATATATGAGCTCAGTGCCTGTAGCTCCGCAGCTAGGGTGCCAGGTTCATACACTGGAGCTGGTGGGTTCAAACCCAGCCCAGGTCTGCCAAACAACAGTGACAACCCCAACCAAAAAATAACCAGGCGTTGTGGCAAGCGCTTGTAGTCCCAGCTACTTGGGAGGCTGAGGCAAGAGAATCGCTTAAGCCCAAGAATTTGAGGTTGCTGTGAGCTGTGATGCCACAGCACTCTACTGAGGGCAACATGATGAGACTCTTTCTCAAAAAAAAAAAAAAAGAAATATGAATAAAGATGTTCACTATAGCCTCACTGTAATTGCAAAAAGAGAAAAAAAGGAAACAACTTAAAAAATCATCATAAAGTACAGGACAATCTTACATAGGGTAGTGTGCATGTGTTAAAAATAATGGGGTACACCCACACATATTCAAGGCTGCCTCTTACAAAAATAAACCTACCAACATGTATAAATTTAAAACCACAGAAAAAACTCTGAAAGCACACATGCCAAACCATTAAAAACAGTTACTGCCTCTCAGCAGAGGAGACCTGTCATTCTTTTCTTTTTAAGTCTGTATTATTGTTGTAAACAACTAAAATTTGTTTAAAGAATTTACAAAGCCATCACTGCTTCATCACCAGGCAGCCATTTTCAGCTCTTCACGCTGTGATCCCTGAGATAACTGCAACACACAATGCCCAATTTTGGTTTGGGTTTTGTTTGGGGTTTTTTTCTGCTTATTTGTTTGTTTTCTGAGACAAAATCCCCTATGTTACCCAGGCTGGTCTCAAACTCCTGGGCTCAAGCAATCTTCTTGCCTCCATCTCCCAAGTAGCTGGAACTATAAGCATAAATCACAGAGCCAGGACAGTGCGCTGCATTTATTGGCTGTCACCCTGAGTAAGAAGCACCAATACTACTTGGTGAGCAGGGGACAGTTTCACTGAAGGACCTCCAATGCCTAAACTGCCCTTCGCATCACTGACAGAGCAGGCCAACAAAATACCGCCATGTATTTATACAGCAATAGAGGAGGTACAGCCGGCTTGCTGTCCCGCCAGACAGCAAAATAGGAACTTGGTTATCTAACACAGGAAACCTATCTTTAAGCAAAAATCTAGTACACTAATTATGAACTTAACATTCAAAAAAAGCTTGCAATAATCTTTTAAACATTCTTTGTCTGAAACTACTAATATCCTGAGAGATTATTTTCATTAATATCACTATACAATATTCCTTACTAAGCTAATGGCAAAGCCTACACAATCGCTCAGATACCTTCACTATTAAATAATAGCCATAACATTAAATACTCTTATTATCTCCATTTTGAAATGAGATGAGAAGAGAAAGCAACTTGCTCCATTTCACAAAACTATTTTAAGTGATGGAGTTCAGATTCCAATCTAGTCTGTTTGGTTCCAGAATCCACACTCTAAACCAGTGATGTCCACCTTGCCGCCGATGGCCAACATGCCGATTTGGTGAGGGCTATTTTTTGCTTATTTGTGGTATCATATCATGAAAAGTACGCATAGACTTTTTTTTTTTGCTAATCAGCTTTCCTTAGTTTATGAATTAATGTGTGGCCCAAGACAATTCTCTTACGCAGAAGAGGAAAAAAAAAAAAAAAAAAGGTTGGACACCCCTGCCTAAACCATTACACCTATAGACAATAAAACAGATAAAAATCAGACTTAATAAAAAAGAACTACAAGGAACTACATGACATTTAAATAAACACACAATCTACCTTTCAGATGCTGTGAGCAGAAGAGTCTCGAAAGTATCAAAATCACAAGTCTTCTTTCCATGTACTGAAAAAAATGAATTACATCCTTCTGGAGGAGGTTCATCGGCTGCTATCTGTCACGTAAGACACAGAACATAATTTCTTAACATTCTAACCAAAGATGAGATAAAGGCAGGCATATTCTAAATAGGTGATTAAAATACAATAAAACAACATCAATGAAAGCAAAAACTAACATCTCCCGAACACCCACTGTGCGCCAAGCAAGAGAGAACTTCCAGTACAGGCGCTTTCCTTGCATTATTTCACTTAGGTCCTGCCAGATGGCCTCAGGCAGTAGGTGCTAATATTATTCCCCAAATAGAACATGTAATTCTACTTCAGAGGCTATCAAAAGATACCCAGGGAAAATCGGATGTACCTTATAGAAAACTAAGTTTACTATATATCCATTTCAAGTGGCAAGGTCTAACTATGCTGTGCCTAATTAAATATAATATGCAAATGAATATGATGCCCCTCACTGAAATAGGAAGAATTATATAGAATCTAAAACAACTGGGCCTAACCAAAAAGAGTGGGGATGGAAAGTTAAATTTATACATGATGCACAGTAAGTCATTGTAGGGCAAAGCTGAATAAGGTATGAGTTTATGTGTAGAGTGAAATGCACTAAGACCAAGAAATAACGAGACAAGTTTGAGAAGACCACATATAACAAGAAGGAAAAGGAAAGGATATAATGACAAGCACTGAAAAGAAAAGGAAAAATCCTTTGGGCCTCTAAACAAAAGAGCAAGAGACTTTGAAAGGAAAGAAAATGATATTATCATCATACTTTCTGCAGGAGAACTTAATGCTGAAATAACGCAGAATGTGTTTAAGACAATCAAGAAAAGAAAACATGAACCAATGTTTTACATCTAGATTTTCAAGTTGTCACACAGAAACTACCATATAAAAATACAAAATCTGGCTTGGTGCCCGTAGCACAGTGGTTATGGCACCAGCCACATACATCAAGGGTGGTGGCTTCAAACCTGGCCTGGGACAACTAAACAACTGCAACAAAAAAATAGCCAGGTGTTGTCGTGGGCACCTGTAGTCTCAGCTGCTTGGGAGGCTGAGGCAAGAGAATGGCGTAAGTTCGAGAGTTTGAGGTTGCTGTGAGCTGTGATGCATCAGCACTCTACCAAGGGCAACATAGTGATAGTGTCTCAAAAAAAGAAAAAAAAATGCAAAATCTGAGGAAATTCTATGTATTGTTCCCACAATCCCTTGTTAAGGAACCTACCAGGTAGAAGCATCAGTAAAGGCAACTGACTTTACAAAAGATATGCTTTACAAAAAGACCCTTACCTTACACCATATATAAAAACTAATTCAAAATTGATCAAAGACTTATTAAGATTTAAAACAAAAACTATAAAACTTTGCAGACATATGTGTGTTGGAGAAATTAATTAAAACTCTTAGAATACGTGGGGAAACTTCACAACATTAGATTTGGCAAGTATTTCTTGGCTATGACACCAAAAGTATAACAACGAAAGAAAAAATAAACTAAATTTTCAAAACGTAAAACCTTTGTGCATCAGTGAACACTACCAACAGAGTAAAAAGGCAACCCACTGAATGGGAGAAAATAGTTACAAATCATGTATCTGTAAGGAATTAATATCCAGAATGTATAAATAAGTATAGCTCAAAAACAAAAACCAACCAACCCAATTCAAAAATCAGTGAGAGACTTGGACAGACACCTCTCCAAAGACATGCAGAAGGCCATCAAGTATATGAAAATCACTCTACATCATTAGTCATTAATTAGGAAAATGCAAACCAAAACCCATCACAACGGCCTCTATTTAAAAATCAGAAAATAACAACTGTCGGGGAGGATGTGGAAAAAACAGAACCCTTGTGCATCACTAGCAAAAAGATGAAACAGTGCTGCCACTATAAAAAAAAACAGTTCAGCAGTCCCTCCAAATGTTAAACATAGAATTACCATATGATTCAGGAATTATAGTCCTATGCTCATACTCAAAAGAACCAAAAAACAGATACTTGTACACCCGTATTCCACAGCAGAATTATTCATAAGGGCCAAAAGGTGGAAACAACCCAAATGTCCATCAGGGAATGCATAAACAAAAAGTTATATACACATAAAATGGAATATAATTCAACCATAAAAAAGGAACGAAATTTTGATACATGCTACACATGGGTAAACCTTAAAAATTATTATACCATGTGAAATATGCCAACAGAAAAGGAAAAATGTAAGATTCTACTTAAATGGTACCTAAATACGCAGTTAGAAAGTAGCATGGTGGTTGCAGGGTTGGAGGAGAAGGAAAGGAAATGGGGAATTGCTACCTTATGGGTACAGAGTTTCAGTTTTGCCAGATAAAAAGGTTCTGAGGATGACTAGTAGTGATGGTCACATAACAATGTGACTACACTTAATACCATTGAGCTACACACTTAAAAATGGTAAAAATATTAAGTTTTTGCTGTGTGTATTTTACCACAATAAAAAGAAGTTGATGATCAAAGTAAAAACACATTAGTGAATTGAACTCAGAAATCTGGTAAATAAAGGCAAAATATCAACCACATATACTGCCTTTCCTATGAGAACAAACAGTACCAGCGGAGGTTATGCATCTTTGATTTATATCTACGTTCCAGAAACAAATGAAAAAAAAAAAAAAAGACGGCATCAGTCACTACTTTACAATTCCCCAAAAATTAAAGGATTAAGCATAGAGCATGCTGATAAATCAAGAAAAGAGAAGAAACCAGACATTAGTTGCCTTCTAATGGAAAACTAGACCACCACCTATAGACTCATCAAAGGGAGCAGATCCAATTCTGATCAAGGCTCAGGATCCAGCCACCAGTTTGTAGGAAACAGAGGGCAGAGGAATAAACTCAACTGCCTCAGGAGCAGGTGATGAACAAAATAGGAGAAATCCACAGTGCAAACAGTCCAAGTGATACAACAGAGGAAAAAAAGGGATGGAAGGAAAATCAGCAAATTAAGAGACCCCTCCCCATTTTAAACTGTACAAAATAAATAAGAAGAAAAAATAAGACTGTTCAAGACTAAACTCTACTGTGTGGAGATGCACTCTTGGACAATAAAATAATAAACACAGCAAGTCACTCCAACAAACACTGAGAGAATGGTTTCTTCTGGAGGTCAAAAGGCAGTTACGATGGAGACATAGTACACGGAGGTTTCTGGGGAACCAAGTCCCATTTCTAGACCTGCGTGAAAGTTACAAGTGTTCACTATATAAGAATTCATTACACTCTATGTTTGTTGTGAGTGTTTTTCTGTATGTTTTATTTTATAATAATAGTTTTTTAATTAACATTTTTTAATATATAATATATCCAGCTGATACATACATCTTTGTCTCTTCTTTTTTTTCCTTTCACAATGAAAGTTTGTTGAACTCAAGATCCAAACAAGATCCCCATGCTGCATTAAGCTGACACATAAATCTCTCTTCCTCTGGCCCTTTTTCCTTTTCTCTTATGTTTCATCAATTTAAGAAACCAGATTATTTTACTACAAAGTTTCCTGCATTCTAGATTTTCTGGACTGCATCCCCATGGTGCTGTTAAACATTTCCTGGGAACTGCTATTAGACCTCCAGGCAGTGATCAGACTCTGGTTCACTGATTTAAACAAATGACACCTGCCAGACTATGTTGTATAACTTATAAAGTCTCTTTTCTGTGCAGATATTCTTTTTCTTTCTTAATAAGTACAAAATTTTTTTTAAATCTGTGATTTTGCTTAACATTTCCAAACAAATAAAACAAATAATAAATCCTAGAAAATTTCAGGCAAAAAAGTGATAGCTCTGTAGTTCAATTCCATGACAGCTGCAGTCACCACACCATGCACCCAACGAAATGCCGTTCCCTAGACTCACTGGACTCACCTGCTGGAAAGCTTGAATTGTTGCCGAGTAGGAACGAAGAGACAGACAGAATTTCAACAAATTCCGCTGTAGAGGTGACAGAAACTGAAACGCAGCTTCCAATACTACGTGGTAATAGGAATAATCACTACCTGTCAAGGAAGAACATTAACCAAAATAACTGTGTATGAGTCAACATCTCCAAACAAGATACTTGACTTTTGTAAAGCTGCATGTTACAAAGGTAGGTGATGGCAAAATTTTACCAGTACACTGTCTGGAACTGTTGTTAAACCCTTAAAACCTCCTGGAGTACACAATGCAGCCAGACTCCTCCTCTCTTCTTCTTTCATTCACGCTACTCCCTCTCCCCGACCGCTATTTTCCCTCTTACCTGGATGACTTACTCCAACCTATTTCCTGAGGAAGAATTCAGCTATATCACCTGCTCCACAGTCACCCCTGCCTATTCCAAGCTTCAAGGAACTATTTACATTTCTTCTTTGATCCCAGAATACTTCTTGGCTCACTTCTGAACTTTTCACATCATTTATTATTGTCTTATCTACCCCCTCATTTACTAAATCATTTATTTATTGTCTGGTCTATTCCTCCAACAAGACTCTCAAAGGCAGAGGCTATGACTAATTTTCCTCTGCATCCACTGTGACTAGCACATGTTACCTGCTCAAATATCTAAACCAAACTGAGCGATGCAGTGAGGAAGGACAAGGCATAAAAGAATATTAATGACACTGTACAGTTTGGGGAGAAATCTGTGGACTAGTATGACAAAAGTCCCCAGGAAAAATGAAAAACAAAGCTACAAAGCAATGTACATAGCATGGTAGCTTTTCTGCAGAAAGAAAAGAATAAGAAATAAGAATACATACGTATTTTTTGTAAAAAAAAAAACACTTAAGACTAACAAAGTTAATTTAAAATACAATAAAAAGCAGGTGAGAAAGAAGGAATAAGGACAAGGAAAGAATAAGACCTTTCTGTGTTCCGCCTTTTATACAGCTTTGCCTTTTTTTTTTTTTTTCTTTTTTGGTAGAGACAGAGTCTCACTTTATCACCCTCAGTAGAGTGCGGTGGCGTCACACAGCTCACAGCAACCTCCAGCTCCTGGGCTTAGGTGACTCTCTTGCCTCAGCCTCCCGAGTAGCTGGGACTATAGGCACCTGCCATAACGCCCGGCTATTTTTCTGTTTTGCAGTTCTGCCGAGGCTGGATCTGAACCCACCACCTTCGGTATATGGGACTGGCGCTGTACTCAATGAGCCACACAGGCACCACCCTATACAGCTTTGACTTCTGATTTGCATACAATTCATTCAAAAAACTAAAATCTTCTATTTTAAAAAGAATGATATTCACTCGGCGCCTGTGGCTCAACGGGCTAAGGCATCAGCCACGTACAGCTGAGCTGGCGGGTTCGAATCCAGCCCGGGCCCACCAAACAACAATGACAGCTGCAACCAAAAAATGGCCAGGCGTTGTGGCGGGCGCCTGTAGTCCCAGCTACTTGGGAGGTGGAGGCAAGAGACTCGCTTGAGCCCAGGAATTAGAGGTTGCTGTGAGCTATGATGCCACAGCACTCTATCCAGGGTGACAGCTTGAGGCTCTGTCTCAAAAAAAAAAAAAAAGAATGATATTAACATTTCAGAAAGCAAAATATAAAAGGTTCTAGCATCTTCTACATAGAAGACAAGACCAAAAATGCCCAAGTTGTTGCCAGAATTAAGGTGTCAATCTCAGGGTGGTAGAAATATGAATAATATTTCAAATAAATAAAATGTTTAACATCCTTTTATGATCATTTCTAAGAATTCATATTCCCAAAATTTTAAGGTAAAATATATATCATTTATACTAAAGAAATTTCATTTTTAATGTCATAGTTGAGGCCGGGAATGGTGGCTCATGCCTATAATACGAGCACTTGGGAAGCCTAAGTGGGTGGACTGCCTGAGCTCACAGGTTCAAGATCAGCCTGAGCCAGAGCGAGACCTCATCTTGAAAAAAAGCCGGGTGTTGTGGTGAGCACCTACAGTCACAGCTACTTGGGAGTCTGAGGCAAGAGAATCGCTTGAGCCCAAGAGTTTGAGGTTGCTGTGAGCCATGATGTCACCGCATTCTACCAACGGGGACAAAGTGAGACTCTGCCTCAAAAAAAAAGGTCACAATTCAAATTTCATTATAAACCCACTTTGTTAAATTTGTTCTATGAAATTTTAAAATTATTTTTTGATAACTTAATTCCAGTTGACTATAAATTTTTATATATATATAAAGACTGAGACAACTTTTAAAACATGTAGTATTTGGGCGGCGCCTGTGGCTCAAAGGAGTAGGGTGCCAGCCCCATATACCGGTGGTGGCAGATTCGAACCCAGCCCTAGCCAAAAAAACAAAAAAGCTGTAAAACATGTAGTATTAAAATAAAAATTTTTAAGTTAAAAAAAAACATTGTTAAAAGCAGTCACAGAATTTTCAAACATTTCCTCTTCAGCACAGACTTATACCTATCAATGTAATATTCAAAGTTTTAACTACTCATGTATCAGCATCTTTCACTATTAATGTAGCTTATATCAAGTTAGAGAATGTTTGTGAAAGCACTTCATAATAACCATAAATGAGCAAGACAAGACACATCATTAATTTAATATCTTTTTTTTTTTTTTGAGACAGAGCCTCAAGCTCTCACCCTGGATAGAGTGCTATGGAATCACATCTCACAGCAACCTCCAACTCCTGGGCTCAAGCCAGTCTCCTGCCTCTGCCTCCCAAGTAGCTGGGACTACAGGCGCCTGTCATAACGCCTGGCCACGTTTTGGTTGCAGCCGTCATTGTTGTTTGGCGGGCCCGGGCTGGATTTGAACCCGCCAGCTCAGGTGTACGTGGCTGGCGCCTTAGTCACTTGAGTCACAGGCACAGAGCCATGAATTTAGTATCTTGATACTCAAGTTATAGGTGGCTGACAAGCATAATAAAAACATTCTGGATGGTACTTGGAGATAATCAACTTAACAGGTTGTATAAATTATTGTATAAATAGTTAACAAAAAATCAAATCAGATGGTTACAAAGTCAATACTGGTTGATTTAAAATGAAATGTACTTCCACAAAATGGTAACATAGCACACATTAATAAAAGATCAAAATAGAACAGAACAAGATAGGGGAGAAAACTGACTTTTTGTCAGTTTTAGGCAAAACTGACCCCATCACAACTATAGTCACTAAAGACAAAAATGTTTTTTCCATTAACTGCTATGCCCCACCTTATGAGAGAGACCATTTTTTCCCTATTATTTTCCCAGACACCAAAGTCAAAGAAGCATTTGCTTCAATTTTACCGTGATGATCTGATGATCCAATATTTTCACTGGCTTCTACAAAATTCCAAAATTTCTCTTGACTGTCTTCTGCTAAAAACTCACTGAGAGAAAAAGGGGAAATGTCAGAAATAAAACAACTTAACAAAATTCCCTAATACAATCTGTATTACTAAAAAGAGTAAAAATAGATTTTGAAGTTTCCAAATGTCCATACTTGGCTTTTAATCTATAATACATATATTTCTTTTGATATGATATATATACATTTTGATGATAAATAAGTCTTACTAGCTTATTAACTACGAATAACTTGTGAGCTTATAAACTTAGTCATTTTAATGGCTTAATAGCTATCTCTTAAGAACTCTGAACTTGTAAAAATGTTAACAGGGAAATTCCAATATAAAGAAAGGTTATTTAAAAAACCTATTGGCAAGAGTGCTGTCAGTAGTGGAAGCAGAATTAGGGGCCAGGGGTGGTGGCTCACACCTGTAATCCTAGCAGTCTGGGAGGCTGAGGCAAGAGGATCACTTGAGGTCAGGATTCGAGACCAGCCTAAGCAAAGCGACCAATCTCTACTAAAAAAATAGAAAAATTAGCCAGGCACGGTGGCACATGCCTATAGTCCCAGATACTAGGGAGGGTGAGGCAGGAGGATTGCTTGTGCCTAGGAATTTGAGGTTGCTCTGAGCTAAGCTGAGGCCATGGCACTCTAGCCTGGGTGACAAAACAAGATTCTGCCTCAAAATTTTTTTTTAAATTTTAAACTTTTTTTAAAGTATAGGAATTAAGAATTGACAATTCTAGTACAAGTTCTGCTCTCAGTCTCTGAAAGGCCTTATAAAAAACAAAATTTATGTTTTGCCTATGGGTCTCCCACAGTAAAATATGAACCCTAGAAAAATCTCTGGGAAACTAAATGCAGCATATTATAATCTTTTAACATTCATAAATCAAAATTTTCAAGATCACCAAATATTAGTTTAAAGTTAGCATTAACATGGTTGGGCACAGTAGCTCATGCCTGTATTCCCAGCACTTTGAGGGGCCAAGGTAGGAAGATCTCTTGAAGCCAGGAGTTCAAGACTAGCCTAGAGAACACAGCAAGATCCTATCCCTACAAAAAATTTAAAAATTAGCCAGACATGGGGGTGCACCCCTTTTGTCCCAGCTAGTTGGAAGGCTGAGGTGGGAGGACCACTTCAGCCCAGAAATTTAAGGTTACAGTGAGCTAGGATCATACCACTCCACACCAGCAGGGCAACAGAGCAAGACCCTCTCTGTACAAAAAATTAAAAACTAAAATTAGCACTGATCTAACAAAATCAGGTCTAAGAACTTAATGCTATCTTCATTTTTTCCAAACTTATACTACTAACCTAAATTTCCCTTCATTCAAGGGTCTAAGACCTCTAAAAGGAAATGCATGGAGTAATTAGATGAGTCCTATCAATTGGTTATCTTCTCCTCCCAGCCATACTACAAAGTAGTGGTGATCTTTCACTGACTTAAAGTAAACTACAGATCTGGATCTTAGCTTACCTAGCCAAAGGAAGACTTTCCCATTACTTGTCAACACTGGGGTGTACAACTCTCACTCTACTCCATAGCTAGACACAGAAATATGGGAAAAATAAGAAATAATTCCTGGTAATGCACAGCTTCTCTAAAAATAGGTTTCTGAAAATATCTGTTATCATAATATATTAAATTACTTAGTACCTTCTTGAGTGTAGTATTTTTCTAAGCTTTCTGGTAACTAACATAGACACCATGTCAACCTTAGAATAGTTTAAAGTATAAGAAAACAAGTACTAAGACAGATATGCTATGATATGCAAATAAATACTAAATTTATTAATTAAAGCTGCATTAACAGATTAAACTCGTAGAAGGGGACTAAATGACACGCTCATCAGTTGTGGTAAGATTAAGGATTCACTCAAGTTAAGACCTTCCTGGTAAAGGCCAAACACAAATAAATATATGCTTTTCATATAATTAGAGGAAAATTTCTTTTTTTTTTTTTTTT
>CAUYON010110721.1:0-11072 GCA_963573935.1 Arctocebus calabarensis | reverse complement strand
TCTCTCTTACCATTATACTATCACCTTTGTGAGCAAATCTTTGTACATGTCCATGATTATTTCTTTTTTTTTTAAATTGTCGGGGAGTCATTGAGGGTACAAATATCCAGGTTACACTAATTGCATTTGTTAGGCAAAGTCCCTCTTATAAATGTGTTCCTCCCCCAAGAAGCGTGTCCATGGTTACTTCTGTAGGGCATATTCATGACTTTGTAATAAGCAAAAGGATTAAAACAAACAAAAAAACTAACATAAAAGTTACCGTTCTCCCAAATCTTCAATTGTTCTTACACACAGCTTAGGCTGATGTCTTCTCAAACCTGATGGTGTCTCATAGATCAGAAACTTTCATCATCATATATGGTATCACAGATAGTGAAAGTCCTTAATTTATATTTGACACAATTTTATCATAGAGTTCAGTGCCTTCAGATATTCACAGATAATCAGATAAATGATTTAAGAAATTAAAATATCTCATGTATTTACCAGTATTTGTTTACAGACCTTGTCAGTTTGAAAGGAAAAACTGGACATGGAAATTTCCCTAACTCCTTTCTCTATAATGACTGATGCAAAGAATTAATTCAGTCAGCTAGTTATTTCTCATCAAGAATACAGTGTTCACAACATACCAGTAACTCTTTGCTTTCTTTAGCTGTTCCAATTATTCTGAAAATAAATTTAATAAGGGAGTATAAAGAAAAACATTAGCCTTCGGAAGAGTTTCATTGGTATTCAATGTTTGAAAAGGCTGAATTTTTAAGCTTCTTTTCCAATTTTAATTAATCACACATTTTAATATTAAAATAAGAAAATTACCTATAATTTCACTAAATTACCATATTAACTATTTTTATTTTTCCATGTTTCCTCCTAGTCCCCATTTATGTGCATGTAGTTTTATATTATAGTGTGGATTCAATTGGTATTTTTTTTTTTAGTTTACTTATCAACAGTTTATTCTGCCACTCCCCTAGTTCTGGATATTCAGTCTGTTTTCAAAAGTGAAAAATTAGAAATGATTTAGAAAATGTTTCCCTCCTAATTTTCTCTTAAAAAAGTAAAAAAGCTCTTTTGACTCCCAGTGGGATATTTACTTAAAAAAAAAAAACTCCTTCAACACATTAACCATCTTTTTTTTTCCTTATCATTCTCCTTGCAAAAAGAAACAATCAAAACATGTATACACGCACACAATATTCTACAGCATCAATTTTGCTAACAACAGTCTTCCCAAACTTTTAGATCACGCGCATCACCTGAGGGCTCCTCTCCAGACTCTTCTTATTCAATAGCTCCTCTGGGATAAGGGCCTGGGAACCAGTATTTAAGCAAAACCCATATGTGATCCTTTACCAGGTAAGTTTGGGAAACACTGGTTGTTTCATCAATGGTCAAATTCTTTTTGCCCAACTTTTTAAGAGCCCTTCAAATGTGATTCTACTCATTTAAAAGTATCCGAGTTAAATCCATGTGTGTGTTTTTCTTCTAATCTTTTTGTCAACCTTTTTTTCTACCTGTCTAAATTTTAATTTTTCAAATGTCATTTTAGTCCCACATCCTTTATTAACCACATATTTTAACAATCAGTTATTCTCTATTACGTTCTTTTTTTTTTTTTTGACAGAGTCTTACTACATTGCCCTCAGTAGAGTACTATAGCGTCACAGCTCACAGCAACCTCAAACTCTTGGGCTGAGGCGATTCTCTTACCTCAGCCTTCCAAGTAGGTGGGACTATAGGCACCCACCACAATGCCCAGCTATTTTTTGGCTATATTTCTCATTGCTGTTTGGCAGGCCCAGGCTGGGCTCGAACCCGCCACCTCCAGTGCATGTGGCTAGCCGCTTGAGCTACAGGCGCCGACTCTACATTCTTTTACAATACTGTTTCCCTGACTAGACTATAAACTGGGAATTATTCTCCATTAATATGTCAGTCTGAAGTTTCTGATTAGAGTATAAACTAGGGGTAGCGTTATTATCTTCTATGAGTATGAGCTTAAAACAAAGTTTAAAAATAAAATTTACTCATTTTCTCATATACAAGATGTCAAATAGGGCAGCACCTGTAGCTCAGCGAGTAGAGCATTGGCCCCATATGCCAAAGGTGGCAGGTTCAAACCCGACCTCAGCCAAACTGCAAAACAAAAAAATAGCTGGATGTTGTGGTGGGCGCCTGTAGTCCCAGCTCCTCAGAAGGCTGAGGCAAGAGAATCACCTAAGCCCAGGAGTTGGAGGTTGCTGTGAGCTGTGTGATGCCACAGCACTCTACGGAGGGTGATAAAGTGAGACTCTGTCTCTACAAAAAAATTTAAAAAAAAAAAAAAAGATGTCAAATACACAGCTGTCAAACACAATTACTGGGTATTTCAAAAAGTAAACAAACTTCAGTTCTAAGAATTAATTTTCAAATAGAGCTATTAATTCAGTAAGCCATCCTTACATTATAAAAAGGTAGCGTTTCTAAAATCTTACAGATTTAAAAAGTAATTACATCCTATGGCTCGGTGACCATAGCTCAGTGAGTAGGGCCCCAGCCATATACAATGAGGCTTGTAGGTTCGAGCCTGGCCCGGCCTGCTAAACAACAATGACAACTCCAACAAAAAAATAGCTGGGCGGTATGGAAGGCGCCTGTCGTCCCAGCTACTTGGGAGGCCGAGGCAAGAGAATCGCTTAAGCCCAAGAGTTTGAGGTTGTTGTGAGATGTGACACCAGGGCACTCTACCGAGGGTGACATAAGAGACTCTGTCTCAAAAAAAAAAAAAAAAAGTTAACTACATCCTAGAAGGCCAATTAACTTGAATCACTGAATGTCTTAATATTTTGCTGTTTATCTGTACATACTTTTAAATTATACTGTTTAACTTTTTAAAAAAAAACTTCATAAATCCTGGCATATTCTCTGCCAGTATAGATCTATAGCAATATTTATATTATTAATGTTTGTATCGCTGTATGGTATTTCATTTTGGGGGGTAAAAATACTATAATTTATTTTTTTTACAGTTTTTGACTGGGGCTGGGTTTGAACCCGCCACCTCTGGTATATGGGGCTGGTGCCCTACTCCTTTGAGCCACAGGCGCCACCCAGGAATACTATAATTTATCTTAAAAAATACTCATAAAGAGCTTACTATGTGTCAGGCACTATTCCAAGTACTATACATATATTAATTCATTAAGTTTTCATAACTTCACAAAGTAGTTACTATTTTTTTTTTTTTTTTTTAGACAGAGCCTCAAGCTGTCACCCTGGATAGAGTGCTGTGCCATCACAGCTCATAGAAACCTCCAATTCCTGGACTCAAGCGAGTCTCTTGCTTCCGCCTCCCAAGTAGCTGGGACTACAGGCGCCCACCATAACGCCTGGCCATTTTTTGGTTGCAGCTTCATTGTTGTTTGGCAGGCCCTGGCTGGATTCGAACCCACCAGCTCAGGTGTACGTGACTGGCGCCTTAGCTTGTTGAGCCACAGGTGCCGAGCCAAAAGTAGTTACTATTACAATACCTAGTTTATAGACATAAATTAGCCTGGACTCTGTGGCCGTCTTAGGTCCTTAAATGTGGCCTTTTAACTGAATCTGAATTTTACAGAACAAATTCTTTTATTTATTTATTTATTTATTTATTTTGGCCGGGGTTGGGTTTGAACCCGCCACCTCCGGCATATGGGACCAGTGCCCTACTCCATTGAGCCACAGGTGCCACCCAAATTCTTTTATTTTTATTAGTACATTTTTATTCATATTTTATATTTTTATTTCTTAAATGAATGTATTTAAAAATACCAAAGACTAAAATAAATTTCAACAAAATAATCTTCCTAGGTTGACCAGCACAATTAGGACATGAGTAAGCCAAAAGGGCTAAACTTATGCCTGTTACTACACTCACGATCTAGTTCTAACTTCCCCCGCCTGACTGGCACCACCACCACACAAAGATGGCTGGTGAGAGTTTATGGGAATCAAGTATGCCAGTCCATTACCAATGGACTTATAGTGCTTTTGAGAATAGTGCACTGTTTCTGTTTGAAGTGGAAATTTATGAACAATTGTACAGTTTGGCAATAATTTTTTTCTTTTTGAGACAGAGTCTCACTTTGTCACTGTTGATAGAGTACCCTGGTATCACAGCTGACAGCAACCTCAAACTCTTGGGCTCAAGTGATTCTCTTGCCTCAGCTTCCCAAGTAGCTGGGACTACGGGTGCGTACCACAATGCATGGCTATTTTTTTTTTTTTTTTAAAGAGATGGGGTCTTGCTCTTGCCCAGGCAGGTCTTGAACTCCTGAGGTCAAGCAATCTACCTACCTCAGTTTCCGAGAGTGCTAGGACTACAGGTGTGAGCCACTGCACTTGGAGATAGTATTTTTTAATTCTGTCTGCTTAATAGCCCATCATATCAAAGACCAAGAGGAAAGAACACAAATTTTTTAATAAAAATTGGGAATTTCAATAATATCTTGTTTTTGCCAAAGATAAGATAATTTGCTTGCTTTGTGTTACTGCAATATCAACATTAAGGAAATTCAATGCTCATCAGCATTATAACACTCATAAGGACAATACTGTAGAACCTCCCTGCATTAATAAGCTCCTTAAGCTGACCTAATTTTCATAGACCAGACATGCACCACACATACATATCATGTACAGTAGGCCTAGTTCCTTATGATGACCAGTTTGTCACTGTCCCTTTCATGGTCAACTTATAGAGACCTTATTTTAAATTACAGGGAGAGACACAAAAAGTTGTATTTCAGACACCAAAAAGATGAAAACCAAACGCAAAGACAATTTTTTCAAGCAGCAATAAGATCTGGAAATAACGTCACCAAAACAACTTATAAAGTAGCTTATATACTCAGGAAAAAAGACAAGACATTCAGTGATGTAGAAATTATGAAAGAATACATTGTTGAAGTTGTAGGATGCTGAGACCCTGATAACATCTTAAAGTACAAACAACTGCCTCTGTTCAGGAGCATGAATTAGCCTTCAACTAATGGAACAACTTCATGCAATACTTCCATAGGAAAAATATATATTATTCAGTTGCTTTGGATGACTCAGCAGATGCTACTGACTCAGCACAGGTTTTTTTTTTTTTTTTTTTGAGACAGGGCCTCAAGCTGTCACCCTGGATAAAGTGCCGTAGCATCACAGCTCACAGCAACCTCCAATTCCTGGGCTCAAGTGAGTCTCCTGCCTCCACCTCCCAAGTAGCTGGGACTACAGGTGCCCGCCGCAACGCCCGGCCATTTTTTGGTTGCAGCCATCATTATTGTTTGGCGGGCCCGGGTTGGATTCAAACCTGCCAGCTTAGGTGTACATGGCTGGCGCCTTAACCCGTTGGAGCCACAGACACCGAGCATCAGCACAGGTATACTTCCTTCTGGTTTGTTTTTTTTTTTAACAAGATTTTCTTTGCTACAAAGTTATTCACGGCTTGGCACTTGTAGCACTGTGGTGGTGGATACAGTGCTGGCCACATGCACCCCAGGCTGGTGGGTTCGAACCCAACTCAGGCCTGCTAAACAAGGACAACCACAACAACAACAAAAAAAAACAGCTGGGCGTTGTGGCGAGCGTCTGTAATTCAGCTACTTGGAAGGCTGAGGCCAGAGAATTGCTTAAGCCCAAAAGTTTGAGGTTGCTATGAGCTGTGACACCACGGCACTCTACCGAGGGTGACACAGTGAAACTCTGTCTCAAAAAAAAAAAAAAAAAGAGTTACTCACTTTGGGCACTCTTTAGAACCAAACTCGGGGAAATAGACACATACCTTCAACAACTTTCAAGATAAATGTCATAAAGTTGAACTGAATTTGGTAAATGTAGTGAGTGTATTTATAAATGGTGCATCTTCTGTGTCAGGAAAACAAGAAGGGTTTATCGTACAGATAAAAAAAGTATTAACAGTTCCAGATACTCTCATTTGTTTTCATTGTATCTTACATTAGCAAAATCTGTGTGAAAACTATTTAAGCGCAACTCCCGTAGCTCAGTGAGTGGGTAGGGTGCTGGCCACATACACCAGGGTTGGTGGGTTCAAACCTGGCCAGCGGCAGCTAAATGACAATGACAAACGCAACAAAAAAATAGCCAGGCATTGTGGCAGATGCCTGTAGTCCCAGCTATTTGGGAGGCTGAGGCAAGAAATTATTTGAGCCCAAGTGTTTGAGGTTGCTGTGAGCTGTCATGGCACTCTACTGAGGGTGACATAGTGAGACTCTGTCACAAAAAAAAAAAGAAAAAGAAAAAAGAAAAAGAAAATTATTTTAGTAACAAGTTATAAGTATTATTAACTATATTCACGCAAACACAACATAGCATCTTCAGTTTCCTAACATGCCAATGCTGAACCATAAGGTATTCTGTGTGATTTGCTATTATCATTCTAAAAGTGTGTTGGCCATTGCAGGGACAGGTGTTAAGACAAAATTTTTTCTGCAAGAATAGACAGAATGCAGTATTTCTGTGTGATATGTCAAATCAAAATAACTTAAACATTTCTTCACAAGGTAAAGTTAAGTCTATATGTGATATGTGGCAAAAAACCCAAGCATTTCAAAATCTTTTTTCAAAATACTATTTCTTCAAAAGGAAATTTTGTATAAATATTTTCCCCAGTTAGCAAAGGTCACTGGTGAGCAAGCAGGATGACATATGAAGAATACACAGCTGTTAATTGGAAACTAAATGAAAAGTTCGCTGATTTTTAGTATCATGAGAATCATGACAGCATACTCAAATCAGCACTTCGGCCTCACCTAGTTGCTATCACCAAGATACCTAAACAACTAGACACAGGCACTCTGGAAGGCTGAGAGAATGGATCATCTGAGCTCAGGAGTTCAAGATCAGCCTGACCAAGAGCAAGACCCCGTCTCTGCTAAAAATGGAAAAACTAGCCAGGTGTTGTGGCAGGCACATGTAGTCCCAGCTACTTGGGAGGCGGAGGCAAGAGAATCACCTAAGCCCAAGAGCTGGAGGTTGTTGTGAGCTGTGATGCCATGGCACTCTACCAAGGGCAACAAAGTGAGACTCTGTCTCTTAAAAAAAAAATTGATCAAATTCCTAAACTCTTAATACACATATGAGAACTGGCATTTTGAATACCACAGCCTAAATTTAGCTTGCTGGAAAGCAGCAGGCTTCCTGCCTATAGACTAGAAGCTAATGGTTATATGTCGGCTGAAGGTGAACTCTGGGCTCAGACTGAGGTGGCAGTGAAAGCCCCAAAGAGTGTAACAAGGAGCATCAGAGGCCTTAGTAGACTGAGGATGGGATTTCATGCCCAGACTGTTTTGCTTCCATAGAGCAGTTCTGCTTTTATACATGCTCTATACCCTGGGGTTTCATGTAAGATTTCTTTTAAAGAAGGTTCTGTAGTTGCTTTAAAAAAGGCTGAACATTGGAGCTGGGCACAGTGGTTCACAACTGTAATCCCAGCTACTTGGGAGGCTGAGGCAGGAAGATCACCTGAATCCAGAGGTTTGAGGTTATAGTAAGCTTTGATCATGTTATTACCTGGGCAACAGAGTGAGACCCTGTATCAAACAAACAAATAAAAAAACTAAAAATATCTGAGTTATACAACCATCCTTATTTTAAAAAGAGGAGTTCAAGTTCAGAAAAGTAGAGTGACTCAGCATTACAGCATTGAGCAGGTTATTTCTATTACGATGTATTACAAGTTAGAGTCAGGTTAGTGTGGCTGTCTCATAATATACTAACAACTCACTGATAAATTTAAGGTAAAACTTCTCAGTTTTAATATATTTTCTTAATAAAAATAACTAAAATGGTCCAAACCAAATTAAACCAAAATTTTCTTAATATGCAAAAAGTAAAGAATTTTCAAGTACAAACTAGTTTTAAAATATTCAGCTTTGTTTTGTACTAAACAGAGATGATTGCTAGGATTTTTAGTCCTTTCTATTTTTACAATTCAGGAGGATATAAACATGAGAGATAACCGGTTTTTCCTTTCATTTTCAGGCTACTAACTTGATAAACTATGTTTAATGTGTCTTATTTTCAAAACAAAATTAAGTTAATAGGACCTCTGGCTAGAAAAATTAAATTTTATCCTATTACACAGCTTTTCAAATTTAACACATATGATCAGAGTTCCCCATTAATCATCCTATTTTAGAATGTGCCTTAGTCGAGGGAAAAAAACCC
Source organism: Arctocebus calabarensis (assembly GCA_963573935.1). Classification (NCBI taxonomy): domain Eukaryota; kingdom Metazoa; phylum Chordata; class Mammalia; order Primates; family Lorisidae; genus Arctocebus; species Arctocebus calabarensis. Next base: position 2,873 of record CAUYON010110721.1, on the reverse strand, counting down.
CAAAATACAAATAAAACAAAACAATATCCAGAGAAAATATAGAAAAAGTTATGTTATCTTTTGCTTGTCCTTTAAAGAAATTCTAAAACAAATAAATGTCTATGTCTACCGCCTACCTGAGCCGTCAGTGGGAACCGAACTTGCATTGATTCCAGAAAGACCAAACAAAGGACATTCTCGATCTGTGTTGACATGACCCCATTTGTGACATTTAATACACCTCACATTTCGAACCTGAGAAATAGTGAACATTATTTTGGTTACTAAACTACTGAGAATCTAATCAATATTCAACATTCTATTCCTTGACAGAGACTCTATAAAAGATCTTCAGGGGGCTTGGTGCCTGTAGCTCAGGGGTTAGGACGCCGGCCATATGGACCCAGCCTGGCCCTGGTAAACAACAATGACAAAAAAAAATAGGGCAGCACCTATGGCTCAAAGGAGTAGGGTGCCAGCCCCATATGCCAGAGGTGGTGGGTTCAAACCCACCCTTGGCCAAAAACAGCCCAGCATGTGGCAGGCACCTGTAGTCCCAACTACTTGGGAGGCTGGGGCAAGAGAATTGCTTACCCAAGAGTTTGAGGTTGCTGTGAGCTGTGATGCCATAGCACTCTACCGAGGGCAACATAATGAGACTCTGTCTCAAAAAAAAGAAAAAAATATATATTTATGTATCTCTTCAGGGAAAGAGACCACATAACTATGTTTAATAATTTAATATAAATACTAAAGTCTCTCGCAATAAATTCTGTCTAAAAGCTAAGCTGACTTCCATTTCTTTTTGTCTCCTACCTAGTGGCAATATATACTCACCAAAAAGAAATGGTTAGAATTATGTCATGGCTTCATCTTAAATTTTCATTATTTTATTTTATATTTTTAAGAAACAGGGTCTTACTGTATCACCCAGGCAATGGTGTGATTATGGCTCACTGCAGTCTTGAACTCTTAGGCTCAAGCAATCTTCCTATCTCAGCCTCCCTTGTATTTAGGACTACAGACAGGCACCACCATAGCTGGCTAATTTTTAATTTTTTTTGCAGAGATGGGGTCTTGCTGTGTCTTGAACTCCTAGTCTCATGCAATACACCCACCTTGGTCTCCTAAAGTGCTGGCTGGAATTACAAGCATGGCCACTGAGCTCAGTTGAATTCTCTAATTTTAATAAGTTAATATTTAAAGCTTCAAATTTCTAAATCAGGGGTTGGCAAACAGTAAGTATTTTAGGTTTTTCAAGCCAGATGTTCTTTGTTACAACTACTCAACTTTGTTACAATAGTGGAAAGCACCAAAGACAATATGTAAATAAACAAGCAAGGGAGTGTTCCTGCAAAACTTTATTTATAAGGATTGGACCTCCAATAAGTTTGTCCTGGTTTTAAATACATAATAGTTTTAAAACTTTTCTTGACCTTGAGTGAAGTCTCCAAATTCTTTGAAAACTGCAGGGACCAATATCATTATAATCTTCACTACAAAGGTTTGATTTCTTCTATCAGTCTACTACATTTTATGTTTTCTCACTTGTCCTTATATTATTTGACAAACCTAAATCACAGCGGCCCTTTTCAACTCAAACACTTTTCAGACAACAATCTGGAGATATATTTATTAAATAAAAATTATTATAGCACAGTAAAATATGCACCACTTGCCTGAATACCAAAGGGCTGGTCTCGGATGTTCATGTCATCTTTGGCATATCTATTAAATAGAGAAAATGCACAAACATAGCACTAAGAATAATTTAATAAACTGAACAAAGGTTACTCTGAAAATTATCAGTGTCTGATAATTTGATTTTTAAAAAATGAAAATGTACATAAAACAAAAAACTATGTTCAAGCAGATTAACTACATAAAATAACTAATTAAAATCATTAAATTAGGCCAGGCATGGTGGCTCACATTTATAATCATAGCACTTTGGGAGGCTGAGGCGTTTTAGATCAGCCTGAGCAACATGGCAAGACCGTGTCCCCACATGCATACATGCACAGATTTAGCTGGGCATGGTGGCAGGCACCTGTAGTCCTAAAAACATGGAAGGTTGAGGCAGGAGGATCACTTGAGCCCAGGCATTGGAAATTGCAATGAGCTTATAACTGCCCCACTACACTATAGCCTTGGCGACAGAGCAAGACCCTGTCTCAAAAAAAGTCACTAAATTAAATTAAAATTAAAAATATCTTTCTACATTAGTATCTCTAGTGAGTGAAAAGACAATATAAGATGGGATAGCAGACAAATTTAACGATACTACATATATCTTGTTTTTTGTTTTTTTTTTTCATATATCTTGTTTTAAAAGCAAAGCAGTCCTTACTTTTCTCTTGGGGCTCCTTTCTGCCATTCAAATTTGTATTCAGTCTCTCCTTCTGTTTCTTCTTTCTAAAACATTCATTGAAAATTCTTTTAATTTTTTCCATTAAATCACAATCAACTGAAAGAAAATTTAAACATAAAAAAGAATTGTCCTTTACCTCTTTGTTTTCTTGTTTGCATATCATAAATATGGGAGGAAAAAGAAGGACAAGTTAAAAACTTCAATATAAAATCTACTATATACTATACTATGATATCATGGCATGTAATTATAATTTATAAGAATTTATCAGTTTGAGTATTTTCTTCTTTCACAAGATAAAAATTCAGAACAATAAAAGAAACAACAGAATGATGAATAAGAGATCGTACTTAATAAGCATGTTAATTCTTTTTTTTTTTTTTTTTTAATTTTTTTTTTTTTGTAGAGACAGAGTCTCACTTTATCGCCCTGGGTAGAGTGCCGTGGCGTCACACTGCTCACAGCAACCTCCAGCTCTTGGGCTTAAGCGATTCTCTTGCCTCAGCCTCCCTAGTAGCTGGGA
>CAUYON010110720.1:0-13829 GCA_963573935.1 Arctocebus calabarensis | reverse complement strand
CCCAGCTACTAGGGAGGCTGAGGCAAGAGAATCGCTTAAGCCCAAGAGCTGGAGGTTGCTGTGAGCAGTGTGACGCCACGGCACTCTACCCAGGGTGATAAAGTGAGACTCTGTCTCTACAAAAAAAAAAAAAAAACTATTATCTTCAACATGGCCTTCTCTTATGACTTGGTTCCAAAAACTTCCCTAGTGTTTGCTGCAAGACTGGTGTGTATTGGTAAGAGGAAGAGTGGGGAGCAGGAAGCTTAAGCAGAGAGGCAGGGTAAGAGCCTAACACAGCAATCCAAGGGAGAAATGGTTGCTTGGACCACAAAGAGAACAGTGGAGGAGGTGATAAGTGGTTGGAATCTAGAAGCATTTTTTAGGAAGCCTAGAATTTGCTTCTAATTGTGAGCTTCGAGAGAGAGGTATTAAGGATAATTCCACTCATTTCTTATCTATTTATCCATTGACTTTTTTTTTTTAAAGATAAGACTTTTTTTTTTTTTTAAGATAAGACTTTTTTTTTTTTTTTTTTTAAGGATCTTGCTATATTGTCAAGGCTGGTCTTGTACACCTGGACTCAAAGGATCCTCCCACCTCAGCCTTCTGAGTAGCTGGGACTGACTACATCAGGGCACTCAGCTCCAAACTGTTACCAAGCACTGGCTGTGAGCCAAGCCCTGGGCTGAAGATTGTGTATACAATGGGTATGCTCATGCCTTTGTAGTTGACAAAGATGGCCAGCAGAGAAGCAAATACAAATATGATGTACAGAATAAAAAGCAAGTACTAGAGGTTTTGAGATAACTCAGAGGATAGTAACCTAACCTAGGGGCCCAGGAAGTGATAGCTCAGCTGAACTATGAAGGGTACATAGGACTCCACCATGAAATGGAAGTGAGAAGGGGCAGAAGGGGAAAAGTGTTTCTGCTCCCCACTCTCCAAGTCCTCATTCTTTCCATGGCTTTAGGTTGTCTACTTTGGATAGCACAGGAAAGCCTTCAAAATGCTTTTTGAAGTTCAATTCAAGTTAATTAAATCCAATATACATTTGTAAGTTCTGGGCCACATCCCCAGCTCAAAGACAATAGTCCACGGAACCATTTGACCAAAGTAGACAATAAAATTGAAATCATTGAATGTTAGAAGGTGCAGAGTTGCTCCCTATGAGGTCAGACTAAAACACAAAAGGGTTTTAACATAGAAAGACATGTACTGAGTGGTGATATGATCAAAATCTATACAAGGACTGGGCACTGTGGCTCACACTTGTAATCCTAGCACTCTGGGAGCCTGAGGTGGGTGGATTTCTTGAGCTCATGGGTTCAAGACCAGCCTGAGTAAGAACAAGACCCCGTCTCTAAAAATAGCCAGGTGTGGCAGGCACCTGTAGCCCCAGCTACTCAGGAGGCTGAGGCAAGAAGATTGCTTAAGCTCAAGAGTTCGAGGTTGCTGTGAGCTGTGATGCCACAGCACTCTATTGAGGGCAAAAAAGTAAGACTGTGTCTCAAAAAAAAAATCTATATAATTCAGGAAGGCAACAGAATATAAACATGAATTAGGAGAGAACCTACAATCATCACTTAAGGCAAATTTCTAAAAGTCCTTCATATGGAAGAAATTAAACTAGTAGAATTTATTCCCTTCAAGAATGTGGTTAAAAAGTAAAAAAGTGCCATATTCGTTGGGATGAAGGCTCAGTGACTATAAAACATTCAACAACAATAGCAAAACCAAAAATAAACAAACAAAACTTGCCAAACAAAGAAAAAACCCAGTGACTTCAATAAGATAGAAGTTTGTTTCTCTCCCATTTAACAGTCCAAATGTAAAACAGAGGGCTGCTATGGTAAGTCTATGGTATCACAGACCCAGCCCCTTCTATCTTGCTATTCTGCCTCCATGTCCCCATTGTCCATGTCATCCAAGATGGCTCACCACTATGTTACATTCCACATAGCAGAAAGGGAAAAGCAGAAGAGTATCCTCCTTCTTTAAAAGCACAACCCCCAAATTGCACACAACACTCCTACTCAATGTCATTGAGCAGAAGTTTGTCAAATGATTGCACCCAGCTCCAAGGAAGCTTGGAAAATAGTCTTTATACTGAATAGGCATTTTCATGAATAGGCATTTTCATGGGGTTCTATTTCTTAGAGAGCGGAGTGAACAGATACTAGTGTACCCTAGCAGTCTTAGTGCAAGAAGGGATTCCTTTTCTTGGAACTTCCAAGGTTAGTGCTAGACAGAAAATTTTTAGGAGTATATATGTGGAGGTAGAGGGATTGGTAGACGCCTCTGAATCACACGTTTCACCTTCTTTGGGTTCTTTTGTTCTAGGTTCTGTTGGTGCCCCAGTGCTGCTGCCTCCATAAATATTCTGTCTGAAGCAAAGATTAAAATCTTTCCCTGGGTTTCTCTTAGCCAAGACAGAATAGAGCTTTCAGAGTTTACTATAGATAGATGTAAAGAGGACAAAAAAGAGGATAAAGATAGAAAATACTAGAAACTTGTTACAAATTCCAAGATATCCGCCAACTCTTCCTCACCTATCTGAAAAGTATAAGGCACGTTGCCCCCACCCCTGACTTTCTGGTTCCCAGGCTGTCTCTGCACAGCGGAGGGACATCCATCTTCCAGGAAGTACATGCAGTACCGCTCTTCCACTCAGGTAAGCAGGAGCCCCCTGTCCTGCACTTTGGCTTGGAGATGGCACATGAGGCCCTTTGCTACACTGGACGCAGCTGGTGCACAGGAGGAAAAGGGCCAGTCTGGAGCCGGGGCTAGTACTCTAGGTTGTTATGAAGATATAGTTGTCAAGGTAAAAAGGTAGTACATATTCCATTTAACAGTTTGTTAGATTGATTTATAATTTTAAAATATTTAGATATACAGTATAGGGGCTTCTATTTGTTCTCTTGTTCCAAGTCCTGCAAATGTTAGATGTAGGTCTGGCAGTCTTACCACATATTTTGTTATCTTTAAAGCCACACTATGGGCCTGGCGTGCTGGCTCATGGCCGTAATCCTAGCACTCTGGGAGACTGAGGCAGGTGGATTGCCTGGGCTCACAGGTTTGAGACCAGCCTGGGCCAGAGTGAGACCTTGTCTTTAAAAATAGCCAGGTGTTGTAGTGGGCACTTGTAGTCCCAGCTACTTGGGAGGCTGAGGCAAGACAATCACTTGAGGCCAAGAGTTTGAGGGTACTTGGAGCTGCAATGCCATGGCACTCAATGGAGGGTGACAAAGTAAGACTCTGTCTCGGAAAAAAATAAAAAAATAAAATACTAAAGCCACTCTCTGAGAGATTCCTCCTCTGTAGCCCACACTTCTAATTTCCAAAGTGAGACCAGTCATATTATGAAGGAAGGTCCTCACCCCTCAGATGGAAGGCCACTACCAATACACACACTAGCCTTGTACTTTTCCTCGGACTTCCCACTCTCATTCCCAGCACAGGGCCATTGTCCCTTGTTGTCTGTCCCTTCTTCCTGGAACTTTCACATAGTTACAGCTCTCTCTTCATTCAGGTCCCTGCTCAAACATTATGTCTGTAGAGATGCCGCCCCCCCACCCCCCGACATCACTTCCCTAAACCTAATAGAGCCTCCCCAGAGTCAAATGCATCCGTAAATCTTTATCCCTTACCTTGCTTCATTTTGTTCAGCACAGCGCTCATCACTATCTGAAAGTATGCTGTGTTTTTGTTTGTTCCTTGCGTCATTCCCTGTGTAACATGAAGGCTGAAACTTTGTCTTCATACCTCAGTATTCCTAGAGGCTTTTACAATTCCTTTGCATAATAATGTGCAAAACAGTTTTGGCTGAATGAATGGTCTAGTTGTTCAATAGCGATTGGGAATCAGATTTCCCAATTCAAACTAATCGTAGTAAGCAATCTCAATTATGAGGAACAGTTTGTTACTCTTGGAATTTATGCTACCCATTCAGGATGGGGTCAACCTAGTCAACTCCCTGTGCGTAGAGCAGTCCAGAAGGAGAATGGACAAATGCCTGATGGAAATGCATTAAGATGTCCCTGTTGTTGAAGAGCCCTGTGTAGCTTCTGTGAATGAAGTTGGGTTTTCTCTCTCCAGTTCTGTGCTCAAGTTTAAGCCCTGGAAAGTGAGCTGAGTGCAAGAGTGCCTTGATGTTCATTGGTGGTGAGGGACTCAGTGTTTGAACAGGGTCTGGGCTGAAATTTGATATAGGCTAAATAAAGGGTGCTAAAGTGAAGTGTCCTGTACTGTCAGAGCCAGAGGGTCCTTAGGGATTATTGCCTAACATTCTCACTTATGAAGATGAGAAACTGAGGCCTGGAAGGGCTAAAGTTGCATAAAGATGAATGGAAATCAGGGCTGAGGCTCCAGTGGTTAGAACAGGGCTCCAGGGACCAATCCTTGTCTCCCAAGCCAACCCCCATGTCTGTTTCCACTTTCTTAGGTTAACCCTGATTAGCTTTATACCAAGATTGATATGAAATCTCTATCACACATTAAGGGTAGTAATTATAGAGGTTCCCCAAATAGCCTGAAAAATGGTGATCATCATAATCTTGCCTCATGAAGTTGAGGTGAGTGTGGAGCCCTCACATAGAAAGTGCCACTGTCATGATAGCTATTGCTATGTTTACCATTTACCACTTTCCCACCCATTCATGAACAAATCTCCCATGCCCTTGTGGAGAAGCTATATTATTGACAGCAGTGATTCAGGAAACAAAAGGGTTGGTCCCTGGAGCCCTGTTCTAACCCAGAGTAGAGTTTGGGGACATCCCCAGAGGGTAAAGTTCTAACCAAGCCTAATGCCAACAGTATCCAAAGCATCTCCCACAAATCAGTAAGTGGCCCATCAGCCCAAGTACCACGAAACCTCTGAGGTGCTGCTGGGCACCCGCAGCTGCTCCTGGGGGGGGGGGGAGATATACCAAGGCTGCAGCCCTTTGAGGTTCTCATAGCCCTATTTTCCATGTGGGCTCTATAGTTAAAAGAGGTAAATTGAGGATATTGATCAGCTCATCAGCTCACAATTAAGCTGCTCTTTTCCCCGATTCTGAAATTTGGTATAGTGCCATAGTAGAGGAGGGAATGCCCACTCCACGTAGTCACTACACACAGGCTCTCAAGAAATTCCCAGGTGACCTGCAGGCCTGTCAAGATTGAGAAGTCTTGATTTTAATACTTCTGTTGTCATTCTTTCTCTTCTATCCATAGCCATCAATGTTGACACTTCACATGATTGTGAGAAAGGAACAGGGCATTGGCTGGGAAAGGGGGTCCATGGATCCGGGCTGTCTTCCTGGAGAGCCACAACATCTGGAGAAAGGGAAGGGAAAAGACTGGAGGCTCAACTTTGGAAGAAAAAAGGAGGCAGAGGTGGAATAAAGAAGCCAGAGTGCCAAATCTGTTTAGGCCAGATCTTGGCAGGAACCAGCCTGCCCCTTTGTTTCCAGAATTGCAAGGCTAGATGACAAAGCATGACATAATTTTAAATCACATTGCTGTTAAGAAATGAACGCACATACATGCACACAACACACACACCTGCTCCTCACCCTGTAAGGAGAGCATGGCCTCACCCCGTCTACCTCTACCCCTCTACCTCTGCTTGGTGGACTGCACTTTCACCACCTTGGCCTCTTGAACATTTATGAAGCAATTTTTTCCTATGGTTCAGGGCCCCTCCACATGCTGTTTTTTTTTCCCCTTGAATGTTCTCCCTCAACTCTTCACATAGCAGACTTTTCTCAGCTTTCAGATCTCAATTTAAATCTTACCTTCCAGGCAAGGCTTCCTCACCTCTCCCACTCAGCCCTTCCTCCCTTGGTCACTTTCCGTCCCAGCAGCTGCTATAGCCCCCACGGCTCTCTCCCAGGATTATTATTGAGTGCTTGTTTATTTTTGATCTTTCTCAGTACAAGGAGTTCCCAGAGGGTGGGGCATATCTGTTTTGGGCCCAGAATACAATAGGTGTTCAATAAGTACTCATCCCGTTGAACAAACTGAAAGAATTAAAATTACCCTCAAATCATTCTTTATCACCCAGATATCCAATCTGATAGCAACCTTCTTGGCTTCACTTTCAAAATATATCCCAAGATTTGCACATTTGCCCCCACCTTCACGCCACAGTCCACAGGTCCAAGACACTACACCTGATACCTGGATCGCCTCCTCCTCTTCTCCCCACCTGTTTTCCCCACCCCCCACCCCCACCTGCAGCACAACAGTTAGAATGGAGGTCTGATCATGTCTCTCTCCTGAGCAAACTTCTCGAGCCTTCCCATCACATGTCATCAAATCCAGTTGCCTCACTGCCAGGCGTCTGACCATTTCTCAGACCATATCTTGTACTAGTGTTTAGGAACCGCTGACATTTACTTTTTCTGGAAACTATCTGTTCACTTTTCTATTTGGTGGCTGATCTTATTTCAGTAATTTGCTGAAATCTATATACAATAGGAAAAGGAACTAATTGTAAAAATGAGTTTCAAACATTTTTTTCTCAGTTTGACTTTCCTTTTGACTTTTTATGATATTATGTAGCCTGAATTATCAGTCTTTTCCTCTATGGCTTTTGGGTCTCCTGTGGTTTATTCATCTTTAATTTTAAAATCTTTGATCTTTTGGGGGTTTTGCCCGAGTAAGATATGAGGTAGGGATCCAACTTTGTTCTTCCTTTCTCCCATTGCTATGGAATTATTTACTCCCACAGCTCTTAATGGTACCTGAAATGATGTTGCATAGTTATCTATTTATCTATTCTATGGGACCATAACAACTGTGTTAGGGCAAGGACCTTGGTCGTCTTTGTTTTCCACTGTATCTTCACAGTCCAGCACATCTCTGAGACACAGCAGATGCTCAATCAGTATTCAGAGAATAAAAATATGAATGAGTGTTATCTAGCAGACACCCATGCATAACAAACCACTCCAAACTTAGCGGCATATAACAGTAAACTTGTATTGCTCAGTCACACGAGAAATTATCCTGATACCTGGGTCCTTCCTCCCAGAGATTCTGATTTAATTGGTTTGGAGGCAGCCTAGACATCTAGTTTTTTTTTTTTTTTTTAAGTCTCCCTAGGACAGTTTAATGTGAGCAATGTTTGAGAACTGCTATTACGAGATAATATTTACTATTATTCTGATTACATCAAATGTTTGAGTTGCTTAGTTATAATGTCATTGTATGATGCATACTAATGAAGAAACTAAGGCATATGGAAAGTGAAATGGGACCCAAACTATGTTTACATAAAACATAAAAAATGAAATTTTAGGGCTTGGCGCCTGTGGCTCAACGGGCTAAGGCGCCAGCCACGTACACCTGAGCTGGCGGGTTCGAATCCAGCCCAGGCCCGCCAAACAATAATGATAGCTGCAACCAAAAAATGGCCGGGCATTGTGGCAGTGCCTGTAGTCCCAGCTACTTGGGAGGCAGAGGCAAGAGACTCACTTGAGCCCAGGAATTGGAGATTGCTGTGAGCTGTGATGCTATAGCACTCTATCCAGGGTGACATCTTGAGGCTCTGTCTCAAAAAAAAAAAAAGATATCCAGGTGGTGCCTGTGGCTCAGCCAGTCAGGCTCTGGCCCCGTATCCTGAGGGTGGCGGGTTCAAACCCAGTCCCACCTGAACTTCAACAACAACAAAAAAATAGCCAGGCATTGTGGCAGGTGCCTGTGGTCCCAGCTACTCAGGAGGCTGAGGCAAGAGAATCGCCTAAGCCCAGGAGTTGGAGGTTGCTGTGAGTTGTGTGGTGTCATGGCATTCTACCGAGGGCAATAAAGTGAGACTCTGTCTCTACAAAAAAATGAAATTTTAGGAGCTGCTTAAGGATTTAAATGTAAGTAGTCAAGCCACAGAATTCAGGTTCCAAAGTGTAGTGTTCACTCTATGAGTAATAATACAACAGTTTATCTCATGGGGAGGGAAGGATTCCTTATGAGATGATACAAAGCCACAAGATGATAAGGACTTATAGAAGATTTGTGTCACCTGATATATATTGTTAAATATATTAAGGAGAAAATTGGCATTTGGTCATATGTTATTTGCTATTATTAGGATCATACTATAGAGTTAGACCAAGATCATCCTTCTTAGAAGAATCAACTGAAATTAAAAGAGGGTGATGATTTATTTATTGTTCTATGGCAAAGTACTGTGAAAATCCTTGGACTCTCTCCCAAAGACAGGCAGTACACATATTAGTAAACCCTTGGTCTGAAGCTTCTCTGTTTAGAACTCCTATTTGATTGATCTTCTCATATATCATTTCCATAAGTAAACTGGGGAGAAACTTCCCTTTTTGTTACCTAGGTAAGAGAAAAGAAAATTACGATTGGCTGTTACCATAGAACCAAAACTTCTGTACCAAGAAAGGTAAGAAGTTAGACCTTTCCTCTCTCACTACTGAAACAGGTCACTTGGTGGTCACACAGGAGCTTGCCCAAGCTTTGGAGTCCAGCCAGTACTATTTATGCTGATGACACAGTAGATAATAGAAGACATTGGTTGGCACTGTGAATTGTGAATAAAGGAAGAGAGAAATCCTTTGGGTCCTGCAGCCATCTCATTGTGCTCAGAAAAATCAAAATGCTGTCTAGCCCAGAGGAGTCATTTCTAACCATGGCAAACTATAAAATAACTGTGTGTTTTGAGTGGCATCTAGCACTCAACAGGTACTTAATAAATATTCACTAATATCATTAGGCCACTCAGCCCCAAACAGGAAGACGAGGATGTTGTTGTGTTGGGTAATTGATAAAAATAATCACAAAACTTTAAATGTTTAGCAGTGATTAGCTAAAACCATCACCTCTAAGCCCTTCCCACTTTGATAAACTCATTCCCATGAAAATACTCAGAACCTGAGGAACAGCAGGGAAAGAAGCCAATAAAAGCAGCTCAAAGAATTTATATTATCTCCATAAGCTATCTAATCTAGCCATTTTGAATGATCTATGTAAATTAATTACACTTTTTAATTAGGTGGCCTTTTAGCTTGCATATTGAAGTTTGCCACTAATTACAGCGAGGCAGGAGGTCACTTGATTGGTATGGGAAACAAGAGGCCTTTATTTCATTGAACTGAAACACTGAACAGTTAATGCTTAGGGGAAAAAAACTATAAAATTTATGCCAGTTCTCAAAATTCAAACTGTGCAGCTCTTGTTCATTTTTTTTTCTGACTCAAATCCCCTTCGATGGCTCACTGGGGGGTTTCCTTTATAAATATCAGAATGACTTCTAAACACCCACTGACTCAAAACTATTATAATAGAGCAGCTCAGAAGCCTGAATTTTGCATTCCTAATGCTAGGGGGAGAAAAACCCACCCTTTTGATATTAGTCACATTAAATACCATTTAATTGCCATTGCAGCTGTTTCCAGATGTGACTATTTTGTTCCTGCCAGCCAGTCTGTGATTTTCATTAACTTCAGCATTAAAAAAGAAAAAAATCTTTCACTATACTTGATGATAAGCCAAATAAAGTGTTTTTTAATTTAAAAAAATACGGTGGTCATTGTAGTAATAGACTGCATTTAGTATCTTGAAAATATTTGAGAATGACATTTTATGGCCCTTTCCCTCCTCTAAATCTTGTGTTATGCACCAACCAAGATTCCAAACTCTATTCTTTTCCCACATTTTAGTGATCTGTGTCATCCAACAATGGATCAGTGGGTAGGGAGTTAAGCAAGAAACATTTGCTGATTTAATGCAATTCTTGGGGAAATCAGGATTGCTAATTAAAAATCACAGAGTGAATAAAAGTCTTGACCCAGAGGAATTCTCCTACCTGCCACTCAGAGGGGCCCTCATTTTCATGCCTGGCACACACACATTGTCACAATACTGAATCTACTATGGGTTGCATTTCCTCCTGGGCCAAGGACTACATTTCTGCTAGATGGCCTGCCCACCTCCCCAAAGGGTAGTGGGTCTGTAATATTCCAATCTTTTGTCTTTTGAAAATGCTTCAAAAACAGCATTTTCGAATCTCCTCAAACAGGGCCCTGTAGTGGGAAGAGGCCCCATGTCACCATGGGGCCTGGGCTCCAGGCCTAGGTCTGTCTGTTGAAAGCTGGGTGATGGTGGCCAGCCCCTTCCGTTCTCTGATGGCTTCCCCTTTCCTCATCTGTGAAATGAAGGATTTATTTCTCATGCTCTCTCAAGTTCTTTCCATTCCTAGTCACTTCCAACTCCACCCTGGCTGAGTTTTTTTTATCACATTCTATTTATCATGCGTTTGTCTACATGAATGACAAGCTCTTCCCTTTCTTGATCTCCAGCACCTAAAGACTAAACATCATAAAAGTGCAATAAATATTTGTGAATCAATGGGACTATGAATGTCAAGACGCTGAGGCCATGCATTTTATTAACAGTACTAGTAGTTGTGGTGGCAGCAGCGGCAGCAAACATTTTTTTGTTTGAAGCACACACTATAAACTAGGAGGCCTTCCACTACATGCTTTACATAGTTTGTCTCATTTAATTGAAGGAGACAAGTTCATAGTTCCTTTTCCCCTCTGTGGGGCAAATGCTACTAAATAAAACCTACTCGCCTCTTCGTCCTTATTAATAGAATCTCAATTTTGTTTGGGGTAGCAATATAAATGTTAGAAAAAATTTTCTCCCCCAGATACCCTTGCTTCTTAGGGTGGAACACATGTCTCAGTTGTGGCTAATGAGACATAAGCAAAAGTCTATCTTGGGTGAGATGTCTAGGAAAGCTATTATTTCCAAGGTAAAAAAAGGTAAATCTTAGCTAGCTTTTGACTTCTGCCATTTCACCATCTCTTACTTCCTGCCTGGGATGTGGATTCAATGCCTGCAAGCAGCTGGACCAGTCATTGTGCTCCATGCGGACAGAGGCCTGATGGAACAGAAGTGATGCGGAGCCTGACCCTTGGTGACTTCCTCCAGTGTAGGCATCAGCCCTATACCACACTTCCAGACATCTGGTTACCTGGGAAAGCTCAGTCTTACTAATACACTCCACTCATGACAGCACACCAAGTGTTTTCTCAAAGATAGATATTCCTGGTCTTTGCTTTCATAAGCTCTGACTTGAGCTCTTTCTTCCAAGAGCCCCGTCACTCCTGCCTCTTCATGATTCTCTATTTCCTTATTTCCTGTTTGACCATATGTTCTCATTTTCTGAATTTTTTTTTTTTTTTTTTTTGATACAGAGTCTCACTTTGTGACCCGCAGTAGGAACGCCATGGTGTCTTAGCTCACTGCAACCTCAAACTTGAGGGCTCAAGTGATCCTCTTACCTCAGTCTCACAAGTAGCTGGGACTACAGGTGCCCGCCACAACGCCCGGCTATTTTTTAGAGACAGGGTCTCACTCTTTCTTGCTCAGGCTTGTCTTGAACTCTTGAACTGAGAGGTGATTCACCCTCTCAGCTTCCCAAAGTGCTGGGATTACAGGCACTGGGCCTCATTTTCTGTATTTGTGATACTCTGGCATCTGGGTCCTCCTTGCCTGGGAGAAGACTGCCCCTTCCAGGACTAGCAATCAACTCTCTGAGGAGTGTGTCACTCAAGCCCTTACTCCGAATCACCTCCTGTGCCTAGCTTTTATACTCCACGAGGCAATTTTCCTTCATCTTAATCACTCAGGCCCAGGTACTGTACAATTAGGGACTATCACCGTAGCCCAGAGCCTGCCAAAATTATTCAGAGTATCCAATCCTTGTTAACTCTGCTCTGCTGCTTTTCCTGCCTTGTCCTCTCTTTCCGAGTAGAAACCACAATCAAGGCTCCTGACTGACCCTGGGGCTCCTCTGCACTGCTCTGCCTGGTGTGGCATACCTGCTCTCAGGAGCTGTAAGTAACATACTATCTTTTGAGTGGCAATCATCTTTTGATCTGCTGGCCTTACCACACCCAAATAAAACCAAAATTTTCAGACAACTTCCAATAGCTTTTCCCTACATACCTCTCCCATCCTCCTGTCCACATGTCCAGGTATTTGTGGCTAGGACAGGAAGAGGGACTGGTTTTTTGCACTTGCTACTTGTATTCTATCTTCAGTACTATCCTTGGTTACCACTATTGATCAGGGATTAGAAGCCCTTTAAGTAGGAATAATTATTGACTTTCTTGAAGGGTGACAATTTTTTCTTTTGTAGAAATCTCAAGTCTCTACGAGGTTAAATGCTAGTGATGATGCACATTAGCAAGCAGTCAAAACTAATAAACTGGTCGCATGGATTCTGAGAAAGCTGAATGGGGCTTAAGAATCATCTAGAGCAGTGGTTGTCAACCTTCCTAATTGCCATGTTGTTACAAATGGAACGAAGGGGTTGGGATCCACAGGTTGAGAACCCTGATCTAGAGAGTAGACTCCAGTCTCCTGCAACCCAGCTTGGTAAAGAGACTTATCCTAAGGCACACAGGGAGCTGATAAGATTGAACAGGATAGATAATTTACATGAGTGGCTTCCTTCAGTGTTGAGCACTTAGTAATTACAGTCACATGTAGACTCTAGTAGAGGCAAAGATAAAGTGGACCCTGATCCTGCCCCTGAGGAAGCTACTATCTCTTAGAGTGGAAGATAAAAATCACTAAATAACCAGAGGCCAGGATAGAAACCAGGGTTCTGGGTACAGATAAGGAAATGGGCCCCATGTGTTGATCTCCTTTCTTTACTAAATCCCTACAAAGAAAATACTGAAAGAACTTTAAATGACCCACAAGGACAAAAAGAACAGGACAGGAGATAATAGTAGATAAAGATTTAACCACAGTTTTTAAAAGATGGAAAACAGAAAGCAGTGGTAACGGACTTAGCAGGATAGAGAAAATGATAACCCAAGTGCATACAGGAGTCACTTGTAAGAAGAAGTGAGGACCCAGGGTTGGAAGTAGTCACACACTCTTTCTGATACTGGCACTCAGTCAGGTGACATCTCAACTTTGCCAAGAAACCAAAAGTCTCTAGAGAGATTGAGCCTAATGCAATCTGGATTTGGAAACAAATCAGAGAGGCCAGGGAAGAGTAGGCACTGAAAACAGTAGAATTAAGTGAAAAGGGGACACATGACTCCCAATCTTTCTCCCATTCCCAAAAGAGAGCACCTGGGAGGATTCTTCTCGAGGGAAATAAAAGAGTACAGAGCCAGAGAAAAAGCCTCCACCAACTTGAGAGTTGGTGGGTGGTGGTGGTGATGGTTGTAGTCTCTCTATGAAAGTTTAGCTTTTTGCCGGGCGTTGTGGCGGGCGCCTGTAGTCCCAGCTACTTGGGAGGCAGAGGCAGGAGACTCGCTTGAGCCCAGGAATTGGAGGTTGCTGTGAGCTGTGATGCCACAGCACTCTATCCAGGGTGAGAGCTTGAGGCTCTGTCTCAAAAAAAGAAAAGAAAAGAAAAGAAAACAAAGGGGACAACAATACACAGCCCCAAAGACACACACATATATTACACACCACATAGGACATAGCGCACATATACCACACACAACTATACCATGCACACACAACATACCACACACACACACACCACACTTACCATGTATACACACCACACCCCAAACATATACCACATAGACACACATATGCACGTACTACAAACCTCACACATACACCACACACACATTACACACTACACACACACTATATACCACACACACTCACCATACATACCACATACACACACCACACCCCATGCACACACCACATAGTCACATATATGTATGTACTACAAGCCACATACACACCACTCACTCTATACCACACACATCATGCACACATACATCATATACCACACACCTGCCATAAATACCACATAGACACCCTACCACATAGACACACATATGCACATACTACAA
>CAUYON010110713.1:0-19747 GCA_963573935.1 Arctocebus calabarensis | reverse complement strand
TCTGGGAAGATATAGATGTTCTTTTTTTTTTTTGAGACAGAACCTCAAGCTGTCACCCTGGATAGAGTGCTATGGCATCACAGCTCACAGCAACCTCCAATTCCTGGGCTCAAGCGAGTCTCCTGCCTCTGCCTCCCAAGTAGCTGGGACTACAGGCGCCTGCCACAAAGCCTGGCAATTTTTTTTTGTTGTTGTTGCAGCTGTCATTGTTGTTTGGCGGGCCCAGGCTGGATTTGAACCTGCCAGCTCAGGTGTACGTGCCTGGCACCTTAGCCCGTTGAGCCACAGGCGCCGAGCCGGTGTTCATAATGCGTTGTACTAAATGATCTTTCTTTCCATTGTACTTCCATTGTACATTGAGCTGGGAAATATTTTAGTATTAAACACATATCCTCATTTGTAAAATGTGGAAACTGAGGCTTAGTTTATGCAAAAGGCAAATTCTATAAAGTTAAAGAGATACTTTATCTTCTTTATAATGTTTTTAAATTCCAAATGTAAGGGATGGATGCCTTTGGCATTTATGTTTACAGTATTTCATTAAATTCATTATTTTGTATTTTTTATTTCTGTATACCTATAGTCTGGAAATATTTTGAGAGGAAGAATTGTACTGCTATTTTTTTTCCTTAAGTTTGCCATGCCCAATTTGGCACCATGTGTTCATTAGATTTATTTGCTAAACTCATGCATAAAAATATTGTTTGCTAGTCCTCAAAGAAGCAAATACAAAAAATCAGAAGATAACTGACTTCAGTGATAAGATGTTCAGATCACAAATGTCTTCCTACACATTTATTCATTTATTTTATAAAAGTTATCCAACAGCTAAGATAATGTGACAGTTCAATCTTCCCCTATCACTTGTTTTTCTCTCTCATTTAGTTAAAACGCTGTGACACTTGATAATAGTGGAAAGTATTTTTTCCCCAGGAAAAAATGGCTTTTATTAAATCCAGATTGCATTGCAGATATTAGTGTATAGATGTTAGTCATATAAGTTTCAATCTTATTTAATTAGATCTCTATTCATCCCAAAGCTTTTGGATCATGGAATAGAAAAGTTTTTTTTTCCTTCTCATAGTTAGATTCAGTCTATTAGTTCACTGGCATGAGACAAAATGGATTTATTTATATGGAAAAGTCAGGGATTTTTTGGAGAAATGAAAATCTATCATTGTCTTATGATGCTCAGATGACATTTAGCGGCGGGTACCTTGCAACTTTAAGTCTTGATTTTAACTCTTAGGTATTGCCAAAACCAGCACTGAGCTGTTAGTCTAATAACCTCCTTGACTCTTGTCTGATCCATTCCTTTCCTCCTTTTTCCCATCCTTCCCCATTGTCTTTTACAGCCAATTTTATTTTTTTTTATTTTCTGACATAAAAATCTTCCACGTCCTAATTTCTCCCCTTCTTAGCTATTAATAGAGTTTCTTGACAGCCTGGTGGGATTAATGACAGCTTTGTAAAATAAACGTTTCACGCACAGCGGCAGTTTGAGAAATATCGCTTGAAGTAAATATTCCCAAAGACCTAAAGCTTTTAGGACTTCTGGCAGATGAAAACGATTTTGTTTGAAAAGCTGCATAATTTATGTAGGAAAAAATGTATATTCACAAAGTACTTTTTGTTTGTATTACTCATCCTGCTCAGATGTGAATACCACTCATCTTTATAACAGGGAAGATAAACTATGTAAATATCGCTATCAAGCTTCTATAGGAACTGATTAAACCACATGATCCCTGAAACACTTTTAATCATGAATTTCATAGTAGGTGTTCACCGTCTGCTGTTGCTTAGAGGACTTACTGTGCTTGTTACTGATTCTTCTATATTTTTAACATAAAATAGTACATAGGATTCTCTTTTGAAAAAAATTGAGTATGAAATTCTTGTAAAGAAAGAGACACTTGAAGAGCTTTTGTTTTCAAGTTTTTATGAAGTGTCACAGTTTCCCAGGCATATAGGCTTTCAATAATTGTTTCTGTAATGTTGCTAAGACCTTTCTCACATCTCATTAATATCAGCAGGCTCCTATATCTTCCTTCCTTCCCTGGACTTAATTAAGATAGTGCCATACTGAGAGGGGTCCTGTTTCACAATACAACAGCTTAACCATAAGCCAACACTTGTGAGGAATAGTAACTAAAATATTACTGCTGTCTCTTCCATACCAACTGCATGTACTACTCATTTGAAGACTTGGAACAGGTGATGTGTGCTCAGCGTAGTCACATGAGAATGTCTAGTGATGTTTCCTCTCTAGTATAAATTTACTCTATCACACTCTTGACAAAGTTCTCTAGAGAGTTAAGCATTCAAAGCCCAAATCAAATTAAAATCCCACCTTGGTTTGCTGTCACGAGACCTCTAAACTAGACCTCATAAGTTTGCAGGTCAGATCTCAGGTCTATGTTCCAATCTCATCTCCTGACCCTTGACCTTATTTAGTCCATAGGTCATCAGACTGAGCTACTCGCTATGATGTGGCAGAGTTTGTTCTTTTCCTTTGTTACCTGATAGTTTTTGCTTATTTTTAGCTTAAATGTTGATGCCCATGGGAAGTGTTTCTTTTTTCTCTCTGCAGTTAGTCATTCCCTCTTTTCTGTCATTATAGATGTGCCCCTTATATTACATGGTCATAATTAGTTATTTGCCAGTTTCTGCCTCCTCAAAGGCAGAAATCAGAGCTTGTATTTTACTTGTCCAACCCCAAACGTACACAATGGGTGCTCCATGGACATTTAGTGAAAGGATGGTTCTTACCAATATTCTTATTTTGGCTTTCATAAAATGCTACCCTCTTAAATGTGAATAGTTTTCTTAAAATGTTTTATCAAGTAAAATAGCCCTTTCTGTCTTATATAAAAACTTGAAGCGTATATGCACTTGACCTGTTTGCATAGAATTATAAAGAAAAAGGATGATGAACAATAATCTATTACATGAATGTGGGTGAGATGATAGATTTCCTACTGAAGATTACTCTGCAAAACATGTAAGACGTTTCGGTTCTCTGGAAAAGCAATACAAACTCCTTTTCCAGTAGTTAGGAACCTTGAAAGTCACAAAAGTCTCCCGACTAGCCTAATGAAATCTTTCTTAATGAAGTTTAATTCTGCTTCTTGGTTCATTCCTCAGGGGTAATTGGTAGTGGCTGAGTCTCATCAATCAATTAACAAATTAGCAAGTACTATTTATTGAGTTCTTACTACATGGTCAGCAGTATAATTACAAAAATGGGAAATATAGGAAGTGCAAGACATCATGATTGTCCTTCTGCAGTTTCTAGTTCCTTATGAGATGCTTCATGGAAAAAAATTGTTAATTAGTTAATTTAAAAATATTTATTGAGATCCTGAAGTGTTTCAGGTGCTGGGCAGTGATTTATAGGAAGACTGGACCTCTGCAAGAAATGCAGAGGTACAACCTAGCCCCTCTCAAAACACACTCTTCCTGTGATGAACACCTGCTCTAATCTGTGAGTTTTGTGTGAACCACAGGCATTGATTATGGTCTGTAGTTGCAGTAGAAGTCATGGATGTTAGTGTAGTATTTATTGGTAGTTGCATTTAATAGCAATCTGTTGCCACAATGATACCACATAATAAACACCCCCTTAACTTAGTCAATTCAAAAGACAACCTTTTATCATTTCTCAAATTTATGACTAAGTTGTTTTCTGCTGAGCTGGGTCTGGCGAGACTTACTCATGTGTCTGCGATTAGCTGTGGGTTACCCAGGAGAATTTGCTGATTTTGGCTTGGCTGGCGCTTGTGTCTATGGTCTCACTTGGGACAACTGACTCCACTTTGCTTAGAGCGTCTCATCTTACAGTAATCTATCTCAGGCATATTGGCATATTCTCAAGATAAAGGCAGGGGAGAAAAATGGAGAGAGAAAGAGCAGAAGTGTGCAAGGCTTTTTTCAGCCTTTGCCTGAATCAAATTTTCTACTGTTCCTTTGGCTGCCAAAAACTAGAAGACAAGCATGGAACAGATTCCCCCTTAGAGTCCTCAAAAGGAACCAGCTGTGCTGATGCCTTGATTTCCTATTTCTAGGATCTGGAACTGGAAAAGCATAAATCTCTATTGTCTCGAGTCATTCAGTTCATGGGACTTTGTTACACACAACCTTAGGACTAATATAGATTTTGGTCTAAAGAAGTGAGATGCTGTAACACATATTTAGAAATGTCCAAGTGGCTTTGGAACTGGCAATGGGTAGAGGCTGGATGAATTTTGAGGTGCATGATAGCAAAGCCTAGATGGTCTTGAAGGGACTCATAGCAGAAATAAGGACGTTCAAGGCAATTCAGTTGAGGGCTAAGAAAGAAATGAGGAGGGCTCTAGTACCTTAGAAAATACATACATTGTATGAACAGAATGTTAAGGAAAATATGAAGTGTGATGATGTTTCTGATGACATCTCCAGTAGAAATAAGGAACATGTTATTGGAAAATAGAGGAAGCTCTGTCCTCATTAAGTGGCAGAGAAATGTATTCCGATGTTCAGCGGTGAAAAAGTGGAAGTTTGGAGTAATGAACTTGGATATTTAGCTGACATTTGCGAGCAAAATATGGAAGGTACAGCCTCGTTTCTCTTTGCTCCTTATTATAAAGTCTCAGAAGAAAGAAAAAAACTGAAGAATGAACTATTAAGCAAAAAAGGAGCCAGAAAATTTTTGGAAAAATTTTAGCCTGTCCAGATGATGTGTTCTAGTAAGAGGGCCAAGGGTGTGGTTGGAACGCAGTTTGCTAAAGAGATCAAGTGTGTGACTTCGGTATCTAATCAACCATCTTAGCACAGTCCAGGTGTGGAGAGATGATCTTGTCCATGAAGTATCTGTGAAGCATCCTTGTTTCTAAGGGCACAGATCCCTTAGTAGCCCAATGTCTCCTATTGGAGACCAACCAATAGGGTCAAAGGCCAAAGTTTTGCGAAGTTTATACCAACAGAAACACTGCCAGCCTAGACTGAAAGGGACAGAGATGGACAAATAATTAAAAAATGACTCAGGGGGAAGAACTATGGATGCAGAGGCCAGAGAAGGCATAGACCCAGGGTCAGACCTGCTACCTCATCAGTTCCCAAGGATTGAGCTGCAGCCCAGAGCTGAGAGGGGGGGTGGGGCCTTCCAAGGGACCCTAGAAGGCAGAACCTCAAGCCTTAATAAGTTACTCTTGGGCCTTTGAACCCAGTGGAATTTGTCTTGCTAGGGTGCAAACCTGTGTTAGACCAGTCAATCCTTTATTTATTCTAATTTCTACCTTTTGGAATGGGGATGTCTATCCTATGCCTATCTTATCATGATACTTTAGAAGCAGATGACTTTGATTTCACAGGCTCACAGATGGAAAGACGAATTTTTCTGAGGGTAGAGCATACCCAGAATCTAATTTGAATGATTTAGATAATGAAATATGTAACTTTTTTAGTTGGCCATATTTAGATAGATTTTGGATTTGATGCTGGAATGGATTAAGACTCTTGATGTTGGGATGGAGTGAATATATTTTGCTTCTGGGAGAGGGCATGAGTTTGGGGGGACAGAGGGCAGAGAGTTACGGGTCTTGAGCACTCTAAAAGATATCTTGAAGTCCCAGCCATCAGAATATCAGAAGGTGGCCTTATTTAGAAACAGAGATGCAATGAGTAAAGAAAGATACAATGAGTAAAGATGAGATAATTCTGAAGAAGGATGAGTCCTTAATTCAACATGACATGTGTTATAGACTGAACATTTGTGACCCCTCCATTTATACATTAAGATCTTCATTTCCAGTGTGATGGTGGTAAAAGGTAAGGCCCTTGGGAGGTAATTAGGCCATGAGGGCAGAGTCCTCATGAATGGGAGTGGCGCCATTATAACAGAAGGCCCTGGAGACCATTCGCTCTCTCTCTCCCTCGCTCTCTATCATGTGAGGGTAGGAAGGGGAGGTGACCATCTACAAATCAGGAAGATGGCCTTCTCAAGACCCCAACCATGCTGGCACCCTTATCTTGGACTTTCAGTATCCAGAACTATGATAGATATTTATTGTTTAAGCCACCCAGTTGCTGGTACTTTTGTTAAAGCAGCCCAAGTTAAGACAATTGGTATCCTTATGAGATGAGAGACAGAAGAATGCCATGTGAAGACAGTGACTCTCAGGGAGAAGATGATCATGAGGTGACAGAGGCAGAGCCTGGACCGATTCACGTACTGGTGAAGGAAAGTCGAGGAGCTGTCATAAGTGCCAAAAGCTTAGGGGGGCAGCGAGGAACAAGTTCTCCCTTGATCCCTCAGTAAGGACCAACCCTGCTTATACCTAAATTTCTAGCACTCAGAAACTGAAATAGCACTCGGAACTGAAATAGCATCCAATTTCTGCTGTTTCAAGCCAGGCACAGTTTGTGGAAATGACTTTGGAATTGGGTAACAAGTGGGACTGGCCACAGGGGAGCTGTCCTGGGCGTGGTTGCACTATCTGAAACCCACCTGCCCTAGGAGCACCATTTAGATATAGCATTAAAAAATTTTCAAAATCCAATCGTATTTAGACTATTCTCCCAGGACTCTTGGAGCTATTCACTGAGCATTTGTGTTTCTAAGATAGTCCCCACCACCTCTGGATAGTGATTCCAGAGGGCCCCACAGTGTTTTTCCTATGACATTTCTGGGCTACATTCTGACATTAAAAAAAATCACACATATGCCTAGGTCAATTTCTTGTGAATTTCCTAGGCCTCAATTCCATGAAAGGACTGTATCCATTCATTGATCCATTCATTCACCTTGCCCCTGGTGGAAGGGACTGTATTCATTTGTTTCCTGGCCAGGGAACCCATACACCTACACACACCTATATATACCCTGAGACTAAAGGCCTAAAGGAGGAGATGGGGAAAGACTGGGAGAGAAACGGAGAGAGCTTCTCTCTCCCCACTAGAATTTTCTCCCTCTACCTGGTGCCTTAATGCTTTCTGTATTCTGTCTTACAAAAAAAAAAAAAAATCACACATTTAATCTCTGTGCACGCTTCTGGTAGGGCCACTTTCTAACTGGCTTTCTGCATGATTTTGCCTTTTGAGGCTTTGAGAAGGTCGTCCCACCTCCTGACCATCAGAAGTACTGCAAGCTCTGTCGATTCTCCCTACTGTCTGCAGAACTTTCCCTTCCCTAACTCCTTCAGCATTTATTACAGGACCCCCCAAGAGAGCCTGCTGTCTTATCTTGTCCTCTAGTTATCACTAGGGATTAGGATTCTTGCCTCACACTGTCAACTTTCACTTCTTTTTATATTCCCAAGGTGCCTAGTACATTGTGAAGAACATATTGGTGCTGTTAACTCAGTGATTAGCTGATTCTTGACCTTTTCATCAGAGAAGTGCTCGTCATAAATTCATGGAGAACATCCTCTAGGTTTATAGGTGGTGGTGTTGGGGGGGGGAGGTGAATTAAAAGGAGGGAAAGAGCCTTGCGCAGAGCTGGCAAGGCTGTCGTCTCTATGATCCAAGAATTATTCATCCCAGCAGTCTGCCCAGGGCCTGGAATGATTGCTATTAGTTACTGCTTAATGATTTCTGAGCATTACAGAATTCTAACTGGTCAATGGGAAATCTAAAGGATTGAGAAACCCTCAGGAAAGAAAAACACAATGAGGGGGAGGGGAAAGAAGGGACGGGGGGGGGGTAGGGAGGGTGATGGGGTGGATCTCACCTACCCTGCATAGTATGAAGGTGTTCAGCACACCCGCCCCCTGGGTGAGGGGGGCTCACCTGCAACTTGATCTTCACCTTAGAAATGAAAGCAATGTAGCCTAAACATTTGTACCCTCATATCAATCTGAAGTTAAAAAACAAAAAGGGAAACTATCATAGAAGAAATGTTCCCAAGTAAATGTTAATTTGCTAATAAAAAAACAAAACAAAACAAACAAAAAAAGCAACCCAAACTGTAAAAGAGACGTATTCTGAGTCAATGTGTGTGACCACAGCCCTGGGGATATAGTCTCAAGAGATCCAGAGAAAGGGGGCCTGAGGTAGCTGGGTCACAGTTTGATTTTTATACATTGTAGGGAGACAGAAATTGCAGATAAAAATCATAAATTGGTACGTGTGAAATGTACATTGGTTGGGCCCAAAGAGGCAGGACATATAGAAGGGGGGAAGGCGTGATTATAGAGTATAAGTAGGTTCAGAGATTCTTTGATTTGTTATTAAAGAAATAAAGCTTTGTAAGGAAGTCTGTTAATCAGAGAGAAGCCAAGATGGCTCCGCACTTATGATTTAATCCTTACCTTACATGGGCTTAGGTCCTCTTAACGATTTAGGACCTTATTGTCAAAAAGTCTGTTTTGTTAGGCTTATGAGCTCTGTTTCAACATGAATGATGGTCAATAGTTGTATCTGAACTCCAAAAAGAAGTGCATATAACAAAGTGTGTCTGACCTCCCTTCCCTTTGTGGCTGGGAACGCAGTTTTGCAGTTTTTCTCGGGACCCCCTGGCCAAGAAGGAGTCGTATTCTGTCAGCAGGGAGGCTTAGAATTTTATTTTTAGTTTACAAATTCTTTGTTTCTGTTGTAGACAGCCAAGAGGGAATAGAACGTGGGAGAATGAGGTGTCAGTCATGGAGAAGAGCTTACCTGGTAAAAAGAATCTCCCTTTGCTATAAGGAGGTCTTTGAATGACAGGATACTGTATAGGCATCTCCAGGAAAAATGGGGATTAATCATCTGGAAAGACTGGGGGGCCACGGCTCACACCTGTAATCCTACCCAGGAGTCCGAGGCAGGAGAATTGCTTGAGTCCAGGAGTTGGAGGTTGTAGTGAGCAAAGATGGTCCCACTGAACCCTACTCTACCTGGGGCAGCTAAGAAAGGCTGTCTCTCCCAACCTCTCCTCCAAAAAAAAAAAAGAAAAAAAAAAAGAGATCAGCAGGAAGAAGATTAAAGATGTTGGAGAATACATTTTACCAATTTCCCAAGGTTGAATCTTGTTAGGAAAATGGAGAATTGGGGTGTCTACTTCATAAGGACCATTTTGTCCCCTCTGTTCCAGGGCACACACATCTGGATTCCTGCTTCATTTGTGGAAGCTTTTACATTACAGAAAATTAACCACAAATTCATTTATTCTTCTTTACAGAGCCCAGGGAGCTTTTCATAGAAGCAATTAAAAGCATCCTCAGCTTTGATTCACTCCTTTGCAATATTTTGATTTTAAATCAGACACTCGAGTCCTCTATAAAAATAGCAAGCAAATTCCATAACCACAAATATACATTTTTAAAGTCTAAATTTCCTCAAATTATATTTAGGATAAATCAGGATTAGCTGTAGTTTGCAAGTTAAAAAAGAACCCTATACATTATAAATATTTCTGCTTCAAAATTATTAAATGATTTTTAAGCCAATCAAAGTATTTTTATGCCAACATGAAATTTTACTATGAGAAAAGTATTTTTTGGCATGAATGTTTTTATTCATGTTGAAATATGAAGGAAAATTAGATATTTGAAATAGTAGGTAACCTTCGCAGTTCTAAAACTATTTTCAAGGAAAACATTCAGTCATTTCTGGTTTGTATTGCTCGGAAATAATCTCTCAAGGTTAAGAATCCTGGAATTGAAGATCTCTGATTTAAAGGGATTTTAGTGTTTGCCCATATTTATTTAATTTATGGAAACTCATTTGAAACTGTTCAACAAATTTTAGCCTAAAGCTACTTCCTTACACATCTCAAGTTTAGCTTAAAGGTTTCTCTGAACGTAATCAACTATAACCTAAGTGGATGTATATGCACTTTGCAATAGACTGCCTCCCACCCCCTTTTTCCTTTATCACCCTGGGTAGAGTGCTGTGGTATCGTATCTCATAGCAACCTCATCTTGGGCTTAAGCCATCCTCCTGCCTCAGCCTCCTGAGTAGCTGGGGCTATAAGCACCTGCCACAAGACCTAGCTAATTGTCTGTTTTTAGTAGAGACAGGGTCTTGCTCTTGCTCAGGCTGGTCTGAAACTCCTGAGATCAGGTGATCTCTTAGTGTTGTAGGATTACAGGCATAAACCACCACACCCAGCCTGTAACAGACTCTTGTACCATTTAGAGTTTCAGCCAATCACAGGTGGCCAACTGTACTGTCCAAACTGAGATTCTATAAGGCAAATAAGGAGCTGTAACACATCCAGCTGTTCCTGTGCCTCACTTCTGTTTTCTGTGGGTTACTTTCCTCTTTCTGTCCTTAAATATTATCCAACCATGTGGCAACTCCAGAGAGGCTCAGCTTACTCTGGTTCTGAGGGCTGCCCAATACATGAATCCTTCTTTGCTCAATTAAGCTGTTAAATTAAATTTATGTTAAGTTTTTCTTTTAACAACAACAAAAAATTGTTAAACGTGATAGAAAAATTTGCAATTTGTAAACTCCAACAGGATGAGACTCTTCTACATCCTTGGAATAGCAATGGTTAAGTAAAGGTCCTTTGACATTCAAAAATTTCATACAGTTGATGCCCTGTTACCTGGTCCCTACCTTCACTATCCTCCTGAATATTACTAGAAACTGGAAACTAACACCGATCATGTCTTTTATGATAATATTATACCACCAGCCAAGAGAAAAAAGAAATTTTCCCTGAAAATCTGCCTTTAAAGCCACCATAGTCTATCTCGAAATAGGAGCTCACTAAGAAAATGAAGGTAGTTTGCTTTAGACATTATCAAACATGATGTGTTTAAGAGAGACATTTCTCAATCACTGCAGCCCCTTTACTAACGTTAAACTAGTGATGATAGATGTGTCATTTCACTGGTAAGAAAGGCCAGCGGCTGGTTGGAAGAATCCCTCCTGGCTATTTTGTAAGCCTAATACAATTCTCTCTGTTTTCTTGACATTTGCTTTTGACACCCCAACCGGTTTCTTGTCTTGTTTAGGTTCCCTGTGGAGTCGATCTAAAGACAGAGCAGAGAGGAGAAAGGTTTCCAGTTGTTAGGAATGGCCAATAAAGATGACCTACATTCTGGTCCCTGATTGTTAGGCCTATAACCCTGGTAAGGTTATCCTTCACCACAAGGAGTGGCAAGACTTGGAGCTTGTCTACAAGAAAGGAATTTTCAAGAGGCTTTGGGAATAGTGTCTCTTACTGAAAGAAGTCAGCTCTGAAGGAAATAAAAGGGAAAGCTTTAGAAGTAAAGCTTAAACTCCCTTCTGTGTTTGTGGACCATAAAGTCTTCAGGCAGACAAGGCTGCAGGGCGCATTTCCACTGGGGTGAGGAGCAAGGCAAGCAGGGCGAGATTACCACTTGTTACAGCACTTGACATTAATTAAACGTGTTTTCTAAAACAGGAAGGTGTTAGACTCTTTTTCTATCGCATGCGATATTTACATGAATTATGCCAAATGCCGAAACTGTTTTCTATTACCAAGTCATCTGTGCTCTTAACTACGTTCGTGCATGTTGGAGACCAACGGGTTCTGTTAGCACAGGATTCTAGTGTGGCTTTCCTGTGTGAATGTGAAATTAAAATGCCCTGCTAGAGAGAGCTTAGTCCTCCTTCTCCACATCAGATGCTGCTGCTTTCTCCCCTGTGGAATCATTAGTGAGCAGCAATTCTCCATAGCACAGTGGGGTAAGGACTCATGTTTTCTCTTCCCTCAGCTTTGGGCCTGGAGTGTTATTTCCTGCAGCCAGAACTCTGGCTAAGGGCAACTTCCTGTTATTTACTGCCCCCCCCCCCCGTATCTATTGATTTCTGATGCTTCCAATTATGAGCCTGGTAAGGTGGCAATGGAAGTTATTCTGCAAAACCCTTGCTTCTCTGTTTCCCACCATCTACGCACATAGACCCTCCTCCAGGCCCTTGTACTTGACTCATTCCTTCTTCCCCTGGGTCTTTTCCCATGATTACCACCTGACCTGGAGGGCTCCTCCCTCCCCCCTTTGTCTGAGTACGTCTATTATGTCTTCCCATAGTTCTGTTATAGAACATAGCACAATGACATTAATACAATTGTGAGCAGGATTACTTGATTAACTCGATTTCTCCTATTAGAATATAACCCAGGGCCTCCCTGAGATACTTATATATGTAATCTCAGAGGGGCTGGAATAGGAAAGGTCTATAAAATATAGCAGGGGGTGCCAAAAAGCGCATACAGATTTTTTTTAAAAAGGCTGTCCTATTCAGACCTATTACATGGTGATGCTAGAATTTGACAAACACCATCTTTTGAATGAACTACATATTGCTAACCACAATTCATTTCAACTTTGAAATGTAATACATAGATAACATTGCTTAAATTGTGTATAATTTTTTTGGCACCTCTGGTATTTTTGGAGTAAACGAATGGATGACTTAATGGAGCACATGAGTGAATGAAAATAAAACCACGAGTTTTGCATCCATCCTTGAGTCAAATTGTTCTGCTCATAGTGTCCTCTGGTTTTCCAGTCATTTGATGACTTTCTTTCCATCATTTGAGAGAGGTCAAGCCCCAACTCCTGCATGAAACATCTTAACTACTAAATTCTAACCTTTTCTCTTCTTTTTCCAATGTCATATATCACAAATATACATGGCCTTGCATTTTATGGTAATTTGCCTTCCCAATTAGCAGATTGTAAGTATCTGAGGACCATGGTGCCTTCTACCACTCTGACTATTACACCTTACACATACAAGATGCACAAATAAATTTGATCTATTCATGGATTTCTTAAGAGTCTATTTTAAGCTATTTGAAATAGTACATTTGGAGACCCACAGGATATGTTAGCACAGAATTCTAGCGTGGCTTTCCTGTGTGAATGTGAAATTAAAATACCCTGCTAGAAAGCCTTTAAACAATGGAATTGGGCTGTGTTAAGGAAGGGGATGGGGACAAGGGCCCAGTGAGGAGCGTATCTGTCTAGGTGCCGTTAGAAAAGCAGAAACCATATTAGTTATTCTAACAAAGAATTTAATACAGGGGAATGGTTGAGAAAATAGGTATGAGAAAGTGGGGGGAAAAGGGGACAATAAGATGCCCTAGACAGAGTAAATGCAAGTGGCATCCGCTGTCCTCAGGACTGGAAACAAAGAGAAGAGGTTGGAGTCCCTGGGATCTAGAAGCTTGGAGGAGCTGTGAATGTGAGACTCAGATCTCTGGGGAGGTTCTGCTGTTCATTTTTTCACTGGGACCTCCAAGGGGTCACGAGGAGGCCAGTCTTGGAGTGAGCAAAGTGTTGGGAGTTGGAAGCAACTACTGTTGGAACAGTATCTGACACTTTTCAGGCCAGGCTGACAGGAAGCCTAGGTGAATCCCTCTCCTTCTGTCTGCCTTTTTGTCATCATCCCCAAACTTGGTAGCAGAAAAAGAAATAATACAGCTTGAAAAATTCTCAGGCTGAGCATCACAGAGCTGAATATAAATGGATAGGTTTAGAGCTGAGAGACAAGAAGCTAATAACCAAAGCAGAAGGTTAGAGAAGGAGGAAGCCTCTGGTTACAATAAACTTCCAGGAACTTAGGTGTCTGGCAGCCACATATAACATATTGACCCATATTTAAATAGCAATTCAGTATAATATAACATTTAGTTGGTTTTAGTTTTTTTTTTTTTTTTTTTTGGCTGGGGCTGGGTTTGAACCCGCCACCTCCAGCATGTGGGGCCGGCGACCTACTCCTTTGAGCCACAGGCGTCACCCTGTATTAGTTACCTTTAAAATAGAACATGTCATATAATAACTGGGGACTAATTTATGACTTTTTTCACAGAATCATACTTAGTAAATTATCTCACTTTGAAATACTCTGGGGAAAAGAAGTATCTAGGATTCAAAATAAAATCACTTTTTTTTTTCTGATCAGAAAAAAGTTATTAGCAGAATGTTACAGGATTCTGAAAATGCACAAATTAGGAGAATAAAAAAATATAAAACTAAACATTAAAACTATGTAACGCTTAAGCGATTCAGTTCTTTTATTGGGTACTTGTTTGTCATGGTGCTCACACTGTATTCCTGACATTGTGAAGTGACCAAATCAACTTCTGTTCATGTGTACTGTACGTTGTATGGTCCTATCCACGTCTGGATATTTCGTTTCAGACCTATGATCTCTCACCACCCAACACACACACTCAAAATACTATCTCCAATACTCCAATACTATCTTCCTTTGCTCTGCTTTATGTCCCAAGAGAGGGACACCTGGGGCCTTCATCACTGCTGTGATCTGAATATTGGTATCGCTCCCAAGATTCATATATTGGAACTTTATCTCCAATACAATAGTATTAAGAGGCAGGACCTTTGGGATTAGTGCCCTTATAAAAGATGTACAGGGAACTTTTCTTTTCCACCAGGTGAAGGTACAATAAGAAGGTGCTATCTGTGGGGAACAGGCTATCACCAGACCCTGAATGTGCTGGCAACTTGATCTTGGAATTCTGTCTCCAGAACTGTGAGCAATAAATTTCCCTTGTTTATAAATTACTGTGTGGTATTTTGTTATAGCAGCTCAACTGAACTAAGACAGTCACACTCTGTTGTCACCAGGATCCAGCTGGATGGATTTGCCCACCTTGTTAGTGTTCTTTTCTTCACTGTTTCAAAGCATTGTGTTACTTTCAGGAATCCAAAGAGTTGCACTGGAGCATTGTCTAGGTGACAGCGACAAACTTAGAAATAAAGTATAGGCTTTCCACATCACAAAGTCTCAAAGCTGCAGATGCAGGTGTGGGTGTGGAGAAAAGGGAACACTTGAACACTGCTGGTGGGACTGCAAACTAATGTAACCTTTTTGGAAGGAAGTATGGAGAATCCGCAAAGAACTCAAATTTGATCCATTACTAGGCATATACCCAGAAGAAAAAAAGATCCTTTTATCATATGCACTAGACATTTCAACTAGACTATTTATGACAGCTCAATTTACAATCACCAAACTGTGGAAACAACCTAAATACCCACCAGCCCAGGAATGGATTAACAAGCTGTGGTATATGTATACCATGGAATACTATGCAGCCACTAAAAAGACGGAGACTCTAAATCTTTTGTATTAACCTCAATGTAAGTGGAACACATTCTTCGTAGTAAAGCATCCCAAGAATGGAGAAGCAAGAATCCAATGTACTCAATTCTGTATGACAACAGTTGATGACCCAGTACATGGTCAGGGAATGGGGGAGCAGAGAGAGGAAAAGAGGGAAGTGGGGGGTCACAGGATACGACACACCTCTTAGAGGTGGGCCATAATTATAAGAGGGATTTTACCTAACAAATGTAATCTGTGTAACCTGGTTCTCTGAACCCTCAATGAATCCTCAACAATAAAAGAAAGTATATGCTTTGTAAGTTATTTATTTGTGAGTTTAAAAGATTTCTTTTAAATGTATGCATAATTATACATATTTATGAGGGTAGATAGTGATATTTTGATAAGTAAATTATGAGATCTGCTACTTAAGTTCACCCCTCATTTTAGAAAAACTGCCGTGTGCCTCATTGCTGAAATCACTATGGTCAGCCTTGAAGTACTCCCCTTGGGAAGCTGTGCACTGATGCCAGTTCCTAGTCCATCCTTCAAAGAAATTTTGCAACTCTTTTTCTGTAATGGCCATCAAAGCTGTCACTTTATGACCCTTAATGTCCAGAATGTCATCAAAATGTCTTCCTTTCAATATTTCCTTTATCTTCAGATACAGCAAAAAGTCACTGGGGGGCCAGCTCAAGTAAGTAGGGAGGGTGTTCTAATGCAGTTATTTGTTTACTGGCTAAAAACTCCCTCATAGACCATGCTGTGTGAACTGGTGCATGGTGGTGATGTAAGAGCCATGAGTTGTTGGCCAAGATTTTAAGTTAAGATTTTCTTAACTTCTCTATTGATGTTTACTTGGTCTGCTATGCTTCTCATAGTCAGTTGACAATTTTGATGAACAATTGATGTCTTTTTGCAATTTTTTTTGGTCAGTTTTGCTCATGACTGGACACCCTGATCTTTCTCTATCAGTAATGCTTTCTCTTCTCTTTGAAAAGCATGTAATCCATTTGTACACTGCTGTTTTCTTCATAGCCTTATCCCCTGAAACTTAGACTAACATGTCCCTGATTTCACTTCCACTCTTGCCAAATTAAACAAGAAATTTACAAATGTTTGTTCATTGCTCTAATTCAATCTGACAGTCTCAGGACAGCACACAAAAACATGTAACAATAATAAAAAAAAATGTAACAATAGTGAACGCCACTCAGCAAGATGCTTTCACACATTGACACGAAGACACAAGACACTGATATACCAAAGTTATGAAACCTTACTGAATTGTTTGTACATTGCTGCCAATGTGAGGATGTGGTGACAAAGTCACAAACTTAATTGTCAGACCTCGTGATTAGATAAGAGAAATTAGCATAGCTGTTATTTCAAATGTTTTTCATTTATTTATGTTGAAATACACACTACTTGAATATATATAATGTACTATTTTGATTAATGCTTTTTTAGTAACTGGACTATGAAATACGTGAGGGCTGGAAGCAGGACTGTTGTACTCCTCACCATATACTTAGTAATAACACTGTGCTAATCCATATCAGATAAGTGATTTCATTCATTAAATAAGGGTTTACTATTATTTACTTATTATTGAATAAGGATTTATAATAAATCCTGAATGAATGTTTATTATATATTATATATGCTTCTTGACATTGAGAGTACAATAATGGACACACGAGGGGCTATGAAGAAAGTGGGTAGAGAATTATGGGGAAAAGTTGAGTCTTGAAGTTACTTTGGGGTGGTCAGGGAGTCTCCATTTATGAAATGTAATATTTTAACAAAAATCTGAAGTAAGAGCTGAGTAAAATAAATAAAGTGAGAGATGAAAACCCCCTCCCTAAAACCTGCAATAGGCAAGGTACTGTTTGGCATTGAGTATTTATTTTTAAAGTGTAAGAAACTCATGGTTATTAACATGATAAACAATTAGCATTAAATGGTAAAGTCAAAGATATGTTATTAAATGTGCAATGAGTAACAGATGATGTGTGCTGAAAGTCTGAAGGAAGGAAGAAGGTTGGAGGAATGTCTAAGGCAAAGGTAGGGTTCAAGTGCAGCATTGCACTAGGATATATTAATATTTATCGAACAAGGATGTCATCATGAAACTAAAAACTCCACCCAAGGTCTAGAAGCAGAAATGCTGGTTTGTGGCTATAAAGAGGTAGTGAAGGGAAGTTAAAAAATAAAAAAAGTAGGTACAAAGACAGGAAAGTTCAATGCCTTCAATTTAATTATGCATACTCCTTCTTGAAGAATGTAGAGGAAGTACTTTACCATGAGGATTGGGACCCTACCTTAATTTATTTTTGCCTTTTATTTTTGTCTTAACCCTAGACATATTACTGTAAGTCATCTTTGTATGCCAAATATATCTTGCAATATAGAACAGCAGAAAGTATGAAGAACCAGAGGAGGAGACTAAAACATTTTCCGGGAGTATACATAAGGTCAAAATGAGTAAACCAAGAAGAAATAGGCTTGAACATTGGACACAAAAGCAGCAATCTCAGGAGCCTGGTGGTGCTGGGTGTTGTAATGTGATGTCTGGGTTCCCCTTCAGGACCAAGCTCCAACTTCTGGAAGCTCAGAACTGAGTCCCTCTCCTGGAACTGCCCTTTCTAAAGGATGCTTCTGCAGTATGTCAGCAACCCCTTGCAGGGGGATAATCCCCACCCAATGACTAATCAATGCAGGGTACCAAGTTTCAATACCCTTACTTTGATTCATAACAACTTTGAAGAGCCCTTCTAGTTCTAAGATCCCATAGGATCTAGTGAGAATTGCATTGCAACAGTACTGTAGTTCAACCTCGTTCTCCACTCAATCTTGCTTCTCTCTCCTTAATCAGTATTCCTCTAAAGAGCTTCCTTTAATAAACTTTGCTCATGCAAATCTCCATCTCGGACTCTTTTCTCTGACAAAACTGACCTATAAAAACAGATGGATTTAGGAGTTGAGGAGGGATGAAACAGTAAGATCAAACACAAATGGAAAGACTAAGGGAGGTGCCTTTTATACTAGAGCTATACTGAAGATGCTTAATTTTATTGGCCTGTCAACCAGTTACATACAAGATGGATTTAGGTGCTTTAAAGTCATAGGGTCAGCGCAGATAATCTTTTGGAGATCAGCTTGGCCTAGGAAGCCACAGGGAGTGGCATATCTCACATTTCTTGAGGGAAAAAGGATAAAGCATAGGCTGCTTATGTCAGCAAATTATTTCAATACCTATTCTTGATCTTTGCAGACTTCGTGTAGAAAGATTCTAGACATGAGACTACATAACTTATTCTATAACTTATTGTACTTAGGAAGCAAGCAATTATTCTAAAGTTTCCTCGTCTTTTAGGGTGGGAAACAACAAACTTGGTAACTCATGTTTTCATGTTATTGTTTAGCATCCGTACTTAAATTCAAACATGTCAATTCATTTATCCTTTGAACCCTTTGTACATTAGCATTGCTCTGATGTCTGCTTTTCTTGACCTTGTGACCGTAATGTAATGTGAGTGAAAGGCACTAGAAGTATAAAAATATCTCGGAAATTTATAGAATGTTAGATCTGAAAGGAAACTTAAAAGGAAATAAAACTACAATAGTTCTAGTAAAAATGATACAACTGTCACAATGTTTTTTCTAGTTTAGACATCATTTATTTTATGTGGCCATAAGTCTCCAAAAATATTTTTTTCTCAGATAATTTTGGGTTCTACCAGAATAGCTCGCATGTTTTGGGGAAAGGTCCTCTTGGCCTTGCCATAGCACCAGGGATTTTCTCCTCTCCTGCCTTATCTTGGATCCCAAAGTGATAGATTTGAAGCAGAACTTAAAAGAATCCCTCCAGAGACACAATATTTTAAAAAAAAATTTTAAGTCATATACACATAGATCATGTATACATTAATGCATTTATGGGGGACAATGTGCTGATTTTATATACAATATGGAATGCTTAGATCAAATTAGTTACTATGCAGTTTCATCTCTTTTACTAAGAAAGTATCCAATGTACTCAGACAATATTGGGTCCCCTGAAGCTGCTCATTAAAGGTGACTCTCCATTACAGGCAGGTACTCTGTACACAAAGTACCCTCCCTGATAGCTGTAGGGCTGCTTTACCAATGATAGACCACTGCTGTAGAGTCCATTTTTAAATGTTTTTTAATTAAACCATAACTGTGTACATTAATGCATCTACGGGGTATAATGTGCTGATTTTGTATACAATTTGGAATGCTTACATCGAACTGATTAACATAGCCTTCACCCAACTTAATTATAAGTATAAATGTGTTAAGACACTTATACTCATCTCTTAATAGATTTGACTTGTACCCTTGCATTATGCACATTAATTGGTGAGGACCCACTAATTATCCTCCCTTCACCCAGCCTCTCCCCTCCCCTCCCTGGATCCTCCTCTTTTCTCCTTCATTCTGGGCTACAATTGTACATTATCATTTGTATGAGGGTGGGTGATTATATATTGGTTTCTTAATAGTACTGAGTACATTTGATACTTTTTCTTCCATTCTTGAGATGCTTTACTAAGAAGAATATGTAGGGTCCATATTTTTAATCTCTTTTGTCAAAGTTTCTTTAGAGCTCAAAAATGAGTCAACATAATTAGGGTAGGAATATGCTAAAAGATTTTTATAAGTTGTACTGTTTCCCCCAATCTTGCCCTGTGACAATTAAGATGTC
>CAUYON010110711.1:0-51303 GCA_963573935.1 Arctocebus calabarensis | reverse complement strand
CTGAGTCTTTTACCATAAACATCCTGTTAAAATGGGATCCTGATCCTGAAAGCAGGGAGGGTGAAAGCCCCGTGTCAAGGCAGGTGCACAGTGGTGACCAGTCTGGTCAGAGTCAGCCCTCATGAAATATATTTGGCCAGTGGAAGTGAAAATTGGAAAAGACTGTAAATAGATCACTCTAAATGATTTCTGTGTATAAATGAATGGATATAATAAAAAACACACACAATTCACCCTGAAGTTTTTTGGGGAGCATTTGCCAGGTATGTTGGTGTGCAAAAGAGGTAAAGGTAGGCCTCACAGAAGTTTATGGAAATCCTGGTTAAGTAAGAGGAAGGTTCAGTTAGGCCAAGTCTTGGAAATCTCATGAAACCTTTTAAGAACATGGTGTAAGAATCAGAAATAGCAGTTGTACGGAGGACACCTGAACGTCTGGAAATAATAATAGATGGTTTTCATCAATTTCAAGTTTTAAGTATCTCAGGTTTCTACTTTGGATTATTCAAATTCAAAAGTGTGTGTTATACCAGTGATTGTGACCTGCAATCCCAGAAAGTGTGCTTTTTGTAAAGGATTTTCAATTGACAGTACACACTCCCAGCTTGCAAATGCTTCCCCTCTCCTACCCTGATCATTCTGGAAATGTCCTCCGTTTCCCAGAATGTGGGCCATTTGTGAGACGGATAGAGGTGGAGTTGAATGAAACCGAGTGCCTATGTAGCGTGAAATAACACTGTCCACCATCTCGTGATTGGGGTGTTGAAATAAAAGTACTTGAGACCGTTAGAACATCAGTTAGGAAAATAACAGTGGGTATTGAAACATCAAATAATGTTTAAATCCATAGCTACATGATTCTTTACAAAATAAAAACTAGCCAGGCATGGTGCCCGGCACCTGTAGTCCCAGCTCCTTCAGAGGCTGAGGCTGGATCGTCACATGAGCTCAGGTGTTTTGAATCCAGCCATGAGCAAAATAGATTTATAAATAAAAATTGTAATCCCCTTTTGAGTATCACAGGGAACCAACTTACTGCTTTGAAAACTAATAAGAAAAGAATCAGGAATTTATCCCGGCCTCTCCTGTATAAACTACCCTTTGGGGAAGCCAGATAGCTAGTAAAGGGGAGACTCTGCATGGAAGTAGCCCCCTGGTAAGGGGGGAAGGAATGGCAAGAGGCCACCATCTCATACCCCAATGAGTTCATGGATTATGAACGAGGACGCAGGCAGACATTGCTGCCAAGGTCACACCTGAATCTGATCTACAGGAAGCCATAAGACAAATGACCAGTGTCTTCAACAAAACAGGCAACAGAAAAAAAGAAAGATGGGGCATCTGTGACTTAGAAGGACACATCAAACTATTGCAATGTGTGGCCCTTCTTCAGAACTAAAGAAACCGTTTCTAAATAGTCATGGAAATAGCCAGCATTGAGGTTGTATTTAAAGACAAGTAGTGGCGGGTACGATGGCTCACACCTGTAATCCCTGCACTTGGGAAGATGCAAGTGGGAGGATCATCCAAGCCCTGGAGTTGCAGACCAGCCAGAGCACACACCTGTCTCTAAAAAAATTTTAAAGTCGAGTAATTACTATTGTTTCTGTTTAACAATGGCACTATGATTGGAGTCCTAGAGACATTTCCTGAAATATTTATGGATAAAATTACATGATGTTTAAGTTTCTTCAAAATTACAGGGCAGGAGAATTGTTGGGACAAAAATGCAACAAGTTTAGCTGTAAGTTGAAAATTGCTGAAGTTGAATGGGAGATACACATACTTGGGGATTCATTACCTTCTTTGTATGCCTTTGGTGTACGTTTGAACTTCTTCACTAAAAACACAAAAGTTAAGAAAAAGAAAAGGCAGGCATGGTGGCACACGCCTGTAGTCCTAGCTACCAGGGAGGCTGAGGCAGGAGGATCCCTTGCGCCCAGGAAGTTGAGGTTGCAGTGAGCTGTGATTACACCACTGCACTCTAGCCTGTATGTTTCCAACTCCCAGCTCCTCACCCTCTTCACTCTCTCCAAATCCCAGTCTGCTTTTCAAATCAAAGGCAGAATGTTTATCAGACACAGCTGCATTTGCTGCCTACTACCTGAGTTTCACACCCACAGCCCTCCCACTGCCACTTGGCAGTCACGTTAGACTAGTTGGGCTCCCGACCCTTCTCCTCCCCGGTCTTCTCTCTTCTTCCTTTTGCTTTGCCTCCTTTTCCTATTTCCTTTAACACCTTTTTCTATTCCACACAAATGAAGGCCCCACTGCCCATGTGTGCTGAGGCCACACGGACACGTGTGAAGCCCCCAGGTCCTCAGGGCGGCAGCTCCTTCAGCCTGACCCGGAGGATTTCTAGTGTGCCAGGTACTGGATGGTCCTTTACGAAAGGCAATGGTGTTCCAGTATGTGGTAATGTCCGTGCTGTGGAGTTGGCAGAGAGTAAGCCAAAAGTAGCTGGATTCAGAGAAATCTGGTAATCCAGATTTCTCAACAGATGCTGCTGGGGGCGGGGGCTGAAGAGTTTTATTTCCCTCTCTGACTGAGCAGGACATGCAAGGATGGACCTCTCAGGTGAGACCTGGAGGCCCGTGCAGATGGCTGCGTCTGATGCCCTCCTCCCAGCTGAGGACTCTGAACTCCAGAAAGGAACATCACGATCACGCAGCAGGTCTGTGGCACCACCGAGATCAGATGCACCTGTGTGCCGGCCTGACCTCACCCCACCCTCTACCTAGCAGCCGAAGGATCTTTCTAAAGCAAAAAATTAGACCATCATCAAACATCGATTCAGAACAATGTTATGGCTCTAAAAATAACTTTCTATGCTTAAAATTATACATTTTCATTATGGAAAATTCAGGAAAGCATAAAAAGAAATTAGCTCAAGAGAATGAGAAGATAAGCTGCAGACAGGGAGAAAATATTTCCAAAGATGCACCTGGCAAAAACTGTTACGCAAAATACACAAAAACTCAGGGGTCCACACCTCCCGCCAGCCTGGTGGTTTAGGATGAGGCCGATAGAGTAAGAGGAAGAGGCAGAATATGACTCCCGAGGGAAGGTCACAAAAGGCACTGCCCTTGTGACAGCCCCCACTCTCAGACCGCAGCTGACTAGGGGCTTCCGCAACAGGGTATCAGAAGCCTTAGGGCCCACCGGGGAGCAGCCTACACCCCAGCCCATGGCAGTCGGCCCAAGGAGGACATCTATGGGGGCACCCAGCCCTCCAAGCTGGCAGGGACAGGCAACTTCCTAAGTTAGGGTCTCAGCACCAATGCACCCCTCTGGACAAGGAGGGGAGCCCCCAGCCTTCCAGGCCTCCTGTGGCCCAGCCCATGAGTGTCCCTAGGTTCTGTTCCAGCTGATCTTGGGTTAGCCAACCTGGGGCAGGTTCCCTTTGTCTGCGTCTCCCCTTCTCTCTTCCCTGCCTGGTGGGGAGGGAAGCAAGCCACCCCTGTCCTCCCCCCGTCCACAGCTGCAGCCCTCTCCCTAGAAGGGCTGAGATCAGCAGGTTCAGGCCACGCGCTAAC
Organism: Arctocebus calabarensis; assembly: GCA_963573935.1. Classification (NCBI taxonomy): domain Eukaryota; kingdom Metazoa; phylum Chordata; class Mammalia; order Primates; family Lorisidae; genus Arctocebus; species Arctocebus calabarensis. The sequence continues at coordinate 47,770 of CAUYON010110711.1, read as the reverse complement.
CCTGACCTTGACCCAGACCTTTGACAAGTGCCTTCCTGTCTCCCGGCAGGCCCCACTCTCCACAGTTCAAATTACGACTGTCAGTTGAACGTGACTAAGAGGTTGGCGCTGGGCCCCTTCTAAACCTGGAGACTACTGCAGGGCTGGAAAACTCATCTGTTACCTGACATCACTTACCTCTGCCAACCTGTCCCCACCCCAGGCAGGCTTGGGCAGGTTTTCCCGCCATGGGCACGTTCCAGGGGTGAGCTCAGCTTCCATCCTGCACTTCAGAGCCAGCTGGGGGCTGGGGAGAGAGAGAGCAGGGGCCTCCCAGGATGGCCGTGACAAAGGCTGGCGTCACCCATACCTTCTTCTGTTCTCTGTCATGCTGCAGAAGCCTGTGCTAAGCGCCTCTGTATGCACAGGGCAGGGAGCAGGCTGGCAGCGAGTCCCTGTCCCCTGGAACACAGTCTGAGACAGCAGAGACGGTGACACCGCAGGGCGAGCCCCACAATGTCACAGGTGCTGAATGTGTGTTTCACAGAGTGGTAGGTGCCCCTGGAAACGCAGAGCAGCCTTTCAGCTCCCTGGCATGGCTGACCTACCAGTCAAGGTCCTCTTTCTACACGGACCCCAGCGCTTCCCAAACTAGGGAAATGGCACAGCAGCCTATAAGTACAGCTCACACACACCCTTCCGAGTGAGCAGGGAGGCGTCCCCAGAGCTGGGAAGCAGTTTTTGCCTCCAGCGAAGGAGTGTGAGACAATCTTTTCCACGATGGAAACTATTTCATTCTCTTGCTGGCCTTACAGCCCTCCAGGGCTGTATCTCTCCAGAACTTTCCAGTGAGTTTCTTGGTTGCAACCAAGAAAACAAGCAAATGTAGCCATTGACTTGACAGAAAATTGTGTTTGTTTGCTTGGGAAGGTTCTGGAATCTGGAGCAGGTTGGAGAAGTGGTACTCTAGCTCTGGCTGACGATGGTGCTGAGCCTTTGCACACTCTGTTCCCCTGCCTGGAATGCACTATCCCTCTGCCTCCTCCCTGCCCTTGGCCTCCCCTCACCCTCATCACAGGCCTCCCCCCTTCCAGGCAGCCCTCCCGGAGTCCCCAGGCTGGGCCTTCCCTCCACGGGCCCAGGCAGGGGCCTCCCACCGAGAGTACTTTCCAGGACGGTGCTGCCTTCCTTTGGAGCCCCCACAACTTGCCATTCTGCCTAACACAGAATGTGCTCAAACTTGTTACTGAATGGACCACAAAGGCTGAATTATTTCAGCTCTGCCTGAGCCAGCACCATGGCAGGGCAGATGAGCTCTCAGAGAGAGACTCAGAGCCTTTTGGTGGAGAGGCCCTAAGGGAGGCAGCCTTCAGGGAGGCTCCAGGCTCTCAGCTCCGGGGTCCATGCCTCCCGCCAGGCCTGGTGGTTTAGGATGAGGCCGATAGAGTAAGAGGAAGAGGCAGAACATGACTCCCGAAGGAAGGTCACAAAAGTCACTGCCACCTTTGCTCAGCCTGTCTTGGATCCTGTCCCCTGAGGAAGCCACTGTGTCACAAGGACACTCCAGCGTCCCTGCGGAGATCTCAAGGGAGGAGCAGCCAAGGCCTCCTGCAGACGGTCAGCACCCACTCCCTGCCTCACCACGGGAGGGCCCAGTTGAGCCCTCGGACCACTCGGCCCAGTCCTGGACCCTCAGCCCCAGCCTCGTGAAAAGGGCCAAGCTAGAACAGCCTGACCCAGTGGCCCTGGAGAAATCATGAGATAACATGTGCTTGGGTGTCTGAAGCTGCCAGGGTGTTACGTAGTTTGCGTTGCAGCCACAGGAGGACTGCAAATACTGACCGCTGGGCTAGGGTGCTGCTTGGTTCCCAGAGCGCTGGACAGCCAGGCCAGCAAGCACTAACTAGAGCCCTGGGAACAGCAGAAGAAACAAACACACTGTAAATTTCAGGGAGAGGCACCATGGCCTGCTCCCCGGGGCCCAAAACAGAGGCCACAACAACGTTCTTCCGCGTGGCTTGTGGTCTGAGGCCCACGGCGGCAGCCCTGTCCCCGCATCCTGCATCCCGGCAGACACAAAGAAGCAGACCTTGGGTGCCTCCCTCAACCTCACTTCCCTTCCCAGCAAGGAACAGACCCCAGGGGACAGTCTCGTTGCCGGCCACACTCCGGGGCTGTGGAGGTGGGGATGGCGGATTCCGGTTGCCAGCGCATTGGGCCTCTCGTGGCCTGTCCCAGGCTGTGAACGGCACAGGGGCTCTCTCACTATTCCTCCTCCTCCCTCCCCGTCCTTCCTCCCACCTCCTCTCCCGCCCTCTCCCGCACCAGATTTCTCATCATCCTCATACCTGAAGCACAGCAAGGCAAAACTGACCGAGGGCCTGAGCCTCATAGTCCTGCAGAAATACAGCGAGAGCCACTGCCTGGGGTCAGCACCCTCACTCGGCCCCACTCCTGCTATTGGCAGGGTCCAGGGGCAAACACATCCGTGGAGGCCCCCCGGCCCTCAGTCTGTGCCTCCTGCCCAGCCTGGCTCTGTCCTCTCTGCCCCAGGACACACCACATCCGTCCACGCAGTCCCTCACACCAGGCCTTGGGCCTGAACCTGTCCCATAAAACAGGCTCTGGGAGTGGCTGAGGGTCATTTGGGAGGGAACCCCAGGGATGCTCCACTGGGAATGTGTTCTGGAAGTAGGGTAAGTGCTCCAGCCCGCTCAACCCCCTGACCTGGAGAGCCCTGGCATCGCGGGCCTGGACACACAGGAGGCCTCAGTGGCTTCCATGGTGAGGGCCCAGAGCAGCAGCCCCAGTGCCCAGGCCGTAGGGCAGGATTCTACCAGGGGCTGTAGACATGACTTGCTATTTACTTAACCCTCATGGTCAGGGGAATATGGAGGGTGGAGCTTCCATAATATGCTCAAGTTCACCTGCAGCCGAGCCAGGACCCAGCTGTGGTCCACGGGGCCTGATCCCCAACGCGTGGGAGCCCTGGGAGCGGCAAGAGGACAATGGCTCAGGGTGGAGTTGCTGCCAGGTCCTGATATGATACTAACCCCAAGTTCAGAGTCACAGGACCAGTCAGGCCAAAGGGCCAGCATGGAGCCCTTGGCCAACACCTAGGCCAGGCCTAAGGGTGGGACAGTGCCCGCCACAGCGCCCCTGGCCTGGCCAGCTCTTGATCTGCTTACTCAGTGCCAGGGGCAGCCGTGCGGGCTGTGGGAGGACAGAAAGTCCCCTCAAGGAGGCTGCCCAGAGCTTTGTCTGCAGGTCCCACGAGTCCCCGGACCACCAGGCTCCAGGGAGAGACACCTCGAGGTTCAGCTGTGTTTGCTCCAGAAGTCAGAGGTGAGCTTCCCCGGAGTGGCCCTGCAGCATCCGGGCTGTCCACGGTCCTGCTCGGGCCTGGACAGCCCCAGGGGGGTGAGGTTGCAGGGAGCAGACCTCCCCCACCTGGAGGGGCCATGATAACAGCCACTGCCTGCCAAGACCCTTCCTCCTCCTGAACCTGAGCTGTGTGAGACCCGAGGCTCATATTGGTGGACAGTGCTGAGCCCTCCCCCCACACTTGCGCCCTGGAGGCACCAGGAACATTGGGGCCACGTCTGGAACCTCTGGGGGAGCCTATGATCACCACAAGCCAGTCCCTATTTTAATTCCCTGCATCTCCCCCAAAGCCTCATTGTCCCCATTTAATAGCTTCATTTTCAGATTCACTATGTAATAACAGCTTCTAGCACTGTGCCACAAGGAAACGGCCAGAGAGAGGTTTACACAGACTTTCAGGTAGGGGTTGCGTCAGCCCAGTCTGACACCCAGGCCACGCAGTCCTGAAGCTTCCCTCAGGGGACTACGGAATATTTTCCCAGTGAGGTGCCAAAGAGGTCTCAGACACCCTGCCCCACCATGCCACTGTGACGGGGACACATGGTTTACACGCCAACGCGCCATGGACAGAGGGAGCAAACGGGCTTCAGCCCCACATCGGAAGCCCCAGCCTCGGAGCTACACTTGAAGAGGGTGTGACCATGGGTGTCCCTGCCAGACAAAGCTGCCCGCCTGTGTTCAGTGACTGCCCGGAGCACGTGAGGCCAGCCCAGACAGATCTGAACTTGGGAATCAATTTCTGCTGATCCGTAACTATGTCTGTCTGTGGCCCTCCCTTCATAACTTGATTTTTAAAAAGTGTTCTGCTGCTGAAATGTTCGAAGTCCATGGAAATGGCGGGTGTTGTAAACCAGACTAAGTGATGCAGACTTGGGGACCCCTCAGCAGCTCGGCTAACTCAGCAAGATTTCTGGGGAGTAAGGGCCTTCCAGGAGCTTCTCAGTGCACACTCCCGACTCAGAGCCACACAGGTCACCAGGCGGCCTGTCTGCTGTGGAGAAGACTCCTGGATGACCAGCCTGATTCCTCCAGGAGTGGTTCAAGTCAAATGGTGTTCTTGGCCCTTCCTGGACCTCAAGACCAGCATCTCTCTGCTCTTTCCACTCTGGGGACACCTGCTTCCCTGACCTGCTTTGGTCAAGCTGAGAATGTAAAGGTCACCCACAAAGCAGGGGCCCCCAGTGCTTTCCCTGGTTAGCAAAAACAGAAATTTTGAGGCCTCAAGACATTTTTAAAGGCCTCTGCTGACATGAATCAGATTTGGAAGCGGAATCTTCAGAAAGTCCCTTCTGTGGCTGGGGTCGGAGCTCTCCCGGGCTCCGAGGAGTTACAGGAGCAAGTGGGGAGTCCCAATCACGGGACCCTCCTCCAACATCTGCTTTCGTGGCCTTGGCTCTCCCCGGAGGGTCTAGGTGGCTGAGATTCCTGCCTGGCCCCACGCGGAGTCTGGTCACAGTGCCCGTGTCTCTGTCCCTCATCCCCAGACCCTCTCACACCCCGGCTCCAGCTCGGCCTCCTGTCTCGGGAGACCTGGCCCAGCCTGTGCCTTCTGGTGCCTCAGTCTCTTCCCTCAGCAGCACGAGAGGCTGGGACTTCCAAAAATTCACTCATTTGAGGACTGCCACCACCACTTTGCCTTTTTTTGTTGTTGTTTTTGGTTTGTTTTCTACTTGTTATGTTTTCATGCACACTTTCTGTTTCTAGTACACGCATTTTACACCAGCACTTGATGTCGTTATCACAAGTGGAAACCCAGCTTCCCTGCCCTTAATGGAAGGAAACGAGAACAATGGGGATACTGAAAACAAATAGGGTCGATGAGCGCTGCCTGGGTATTTTGGGCTCTGAAAAGAAGGTCCGCTCTCTCTGATTCTGTCCCTCGCTGTCTGTCGGCCCTGAAGCCATCTCGGACGCCCTCACTGTCACGTGGCTCGGATTTCAGCGAGCCCTGGGCCTGGAGATCTCCGCCCTCCCTTCTTCAGGGCTCCCATTTGGATAGCCCTCCTTGTCGGTGTCTCTCTTCCCCACATACATACACCTGGCCGTGAGCACAACATGCACGCACAGATCTCTGCAGGGAAAGCCTTTATTTTTTATTCTTCCAGCACCAGAGCCAGGGACCAGCGTGCTGTTTGCGGAGAGATAAGGGATCTGCTTCCAGCACTCCTGCCGGCCGGGCAGGAAATCCCCTTCTGCCTCATGGAAAGCCCAGAGGAGGAAGCGGGGCGGCCGCTGGACCGGCTCGGCCTCCTCCTGCAGCTGAAGAGGGACATAAAGGCCGACCCCTGGGGCCAGGGGCCAGGAGCCGCCAGCTGGCAGGCTCAGTGCACTGCTCACCCACAGGGACACCCGGGCCATCTCCGGCACGGTGGCTGCACCAGGTCTCACCAGGCCCAAAGTGGCCTCGCCCCTTTGTCTGGGTTGGTGGAGGAAGCGGTGCTCCTGGACTGGCTTTGAAATGAGAAAACCACAGCCCAGAGACTGCCCTCGCTTTGCAATTCAAGCAAAACAACAAAACCATCTGGCAGCCTCTTCTCATATCCTACCATTTCTTCTTTGGCTTCAAGCATCTTCACGGCTGGGGCCAACGCCAAGGTCATGCCATGTCCCCTCCCCCATAAGGGAGCTCTGCCACCTTCCCCACCCAGCCAGGAGGTGAGAGGCTCCACTCCATAGCTCCCTGGTGCATATAGAACCCATGTAGCCAGCTGCCCACTAGCCCCTCTGGACCCCGCCTAGCCCAGCGGCCCACTAGCTGCTGCCCCACCGTCCTGCCCTTCATGCCTGCCCCTAAAAGGCCAGGGTCCAGCCCTTGTTATCTCCAAGCCCTAGGATGCAGCTGAGCCCCAGTGACCATGCCAGGAGCTCACACCAGTACCAGCTGTGCTTGCCACCCAACCCTATCCACCCCTCCTCTGCCCCTGGCCTCTACGGCTGACTCAGCCCTGGCTCCCAGAGCCCCCTTCTCCTGCATTCCTGCCAAAGCAGTTTTCACCCACTCAAAGCCTCCGGGCTGGGGTGCTGCCTCCTCCCAGCTCCCCTTCCCTGAGCTGGTGCCTAACCTGGAACCCACCACCGGGCACCTGCCAGTGGCCTCTGAGTGTGGCTGTTTATGTCTGTGTCTCCTCCCTCTGCTTAAAGGCCAGAGGCTGGGTCTTTCCCTGAGGGCTCGTGGACCCCCAGGTGCCAGGGAAAGGCTCTTGGAATGGTGAATGATGAATGTCACTGGCGCGTGCTCACAGCCACAGGGAGTATATGGAATGAATTAGGAAAAAAAGTATATGGAATTTGGAACATCTATTTTTGATCCAAAGAAGAATATTACACCTATGATCAATTTACTGATTTGCATCTTGGAGAACTAGGGGGAAATTTTGCTTTGGTTGAAATTAGTTTTGGTTTCACAAAAGCTGTTTGACCCAAGCCAGCTTCCAGGAGCAGAAGGCGTTTGACATGATCTTAAAACAGGAACCAGGTCACAGGCCAGACCCTGAGGGAAACTATGATTTACTTTTTTTTAGTAGAGACAGGGTCTCACTTTGTCGCCCTCAGGAGAGAACTGTGGCGTCACAGCTCACAGCAACCTCCAGCTCTGAGGTTTAGGTGATGCTCTTGCCTCAGCCTCCCGAGTAGCTGGGACTACAGGTGCCCGCCACAACGCCCGGTTATTTTTTTGTTGCAGTTTGGCCGAGGCCAGGTTCCAACCCACCACCCTCAGTATATGGGGCCGGTGCCCTACTCCCTGAGCCACAGACGCTGCCCTAAACGACAGTTTCTTAAGAGCACTCGGATGTGACTTCTATTGAAGTCAAAGATTGACCTGAAAGAAAGGCAGGGACTCTGGGATCAGCGAAGCACCTGGCACAAAGTGTGTTCAGGTGGTGGGGCGGGCCTAGAGGCTGCTGGGCCACTGACGCCCACTGTCTGTTTCCAAACCAAGTGACTCAGACTCGGACTTCCCTGGCAGTGGAGCCCTGTGAAGCCAGCACCCCCGGTCCTCCCCGTAGGCAAGCAGCTAGGTGTAGTCATGGTTTCCGGGGCAGGTCAGAGCAGCTTCCACCTTGGCTGCACAAGCACCTGGGGCGTTTGATAAAGACAGCCACACCTGTCCCTCCCCACCCGCTGGAGGTCACGCAGCACATCCCTCAAAAGCTGCTCCGTGTCCTCACGTGCGGCCAGGGTAGGGGTCACCGGTTTACGCAATGTGGCTCCAGGTGTCGGTCCTAGGCGGGGCCGTGTGCAGTGGGAGAGACACCAGCACACCCCTGTGGACACAGCAACTATAGATGGCAGATAAGCAAGAAGGAGCTTGCAGAGACCTCCAGCCCGTCCCCTATTATAGTCAAGCTTGAGAGAAGCCTGGGGAGGAGAGGTGAGGTCATCTGGGTGCCAGAGCACGGGCAGGCCCCGACTTCACCGGGGGGGAAGGGCCACACCTGTCCCCTCTGGAGAACAACTGAGCTCAGCACCAGAGCGTCCTGGGCACCTCAGGTGTGTTTTAGGATCCAGAGACTCAAAAGTTGGACAAGTTGTCAGAGAAAATGAGACAGAATGATTTCTCTAGATCGTTTCTGAGAATCAGAGGCACATAGTAACATACAATTATGTTGCATCATTTGCACTTGTAAAGTCCAAAGTCTGAGCTGTAGTATAGTCCTTCACCCAGAAAGTGTGCCTACACCCACATCATACTTGAATGCCGGAAATTCACCTACCCTCCTCCCCACCTCTTGAATTTAATTGTTTTTCTCTTGTGTGGACCTGCAGTTGCTGATCTATTTTCAGATTAGTACTTGGGATACTTGCTTCACCATTCTTGCTATACTTTGCTTAGGATAATGTTCTCCAAATCCATCCAGGTAAATACAAAAGATGTAAAGTTTCCATCTTTTTATGGCTGGATAGTGAGCTCTCCATGGCATACACAAGCCACAGTTTGTTAATCCACTCCTGGGTTGATTCCACATCTTGGTGATTGCGCATTGAGCTGCTATAAACATTCCAGTGCAAATGTCCTTATAGTAATGACTTTTTCCTTCTGGGTAAATACCTAATAGTGGGATGACAGAGTCAAAGGGGAGGTCTACTTCTAATTCTCTAAGGATTCTCCATACTTCTTTACAAAAAGGCTGTGCTAGGGCCAGGCGCAGGCGCTCTAGCCTGTAATCCTAGCACTCTGGGAGGCCGAAACAGCTGGACTGCCTGAGCTTATAGGTTCAAGACCAGCATGAGCAAGAGCAAGACCCTGCCTCTAAAAATAGCTGGGTGTTGTGGCAGGCACCTGTAGTCCAGCTACTCGGGAGGCTAAGAGAATTGCTTGAGCCCAAGAGTGTGAGATTGCTGTGAGCTATGACACCAGGGCACTCTACCATGGGTGACAAAGTGAAACTGTCTCAAAAAATGGGCAGTGCTAGTTTACAATCCCACCAACAGTGTGTAAGTGTACCCCCCCTCCACCCACACCAGCACCTGCAGCTTTGGGACCTTGTGATGTGGGCCATTCCCACTGGAGTTAGGTGGCTTCTCAGGGTGGTTTTGATTTGCATTTTCTCTTTGTGAATTCTTTTTGGGGGGTCCCACTGTGGAGAGAGAAGGCTCAGTCTGAGATCTCGTAAATCTAAATCTCTGTCTAAATCTCTGTCTATGGCCTCCATGCCCTTGAATCTCTCTGTTCTAGACAAGAGGGAACTTGTGTGATCATGGGAAGACTGTTTTCGTGGTTCTTAGGCATAAGAGCCCTCCCTCTTCATGTCAGAACAGTGTTGTAAAGATCTCCTTTAACCACGTATGCACTGGTGAAGCACCTCAAGTGGGTGTGGGAGCCGCTGGTGCTGCTGCGACAGAGCTCACAGTGAGAGGTCGGACAGAGTCAAGCACACTTGGGGAAGGCACAGGCTGCTTTCGGTCTTGGTGGGCTTAATTTGATTATCTGGGGTTCTGAGGAAGGAGAGTAGGCCTTACTCCCAAGGAATTATGATAAGAGATCTACTTCGGTAAGAAATGAGCAAAGAGGGAGAGACCACATTTAGCCCCGCTCGGAGACGGTGTCTGTGCCCAGCCCTGCTCTGGAAGCTTCCAGGGGCAGGAGGCATTTGACCCAGATCTTAAAAGAGGAACTGAGTCATGGGACCTGCCAGGAATTGGCATAAATCAGAATTGAAAAGAGGCAACAGAGAAATGAATTACTTAAAGTATACGTCAAATCACAACTCTGCGAGAGAAAAAAATAAAGTATATGGCATTTGGAACATCTATTTTGATCAGAAGTAGAATAAGCACCTAAAATCAATCAACTTATTAACCATCTTGGAGAATTTCAGGGACATTTTGCTGTAGTTAAAATTAATTTTGGTTTCACCAAGGCTATTTCACCCAAACCAGCTCTGACAGCTGCATTAGTTCTGCTGGTGGCTGTTAGTTTCATGCCGGGCTCCATTTCCAGACGCTGACCATTTACCAGGCACTTATAACACATGCAAAATATCCTTGTGATTGAGCCTGCTAATAAATCTGTGAGTTAAAAAATAATAAAGCAGCAGACCGTGCTGAAAATCCAAGAAGAGAATCCTGGGCTACCTGTGATTTATAAAATCCTTGACATTGAAGACGTGCTCAACCGCTAAGCCTTGAAATGAATCAGAAGTTCTTCTTCCTCAAAATCATAGGCCTAAAGTATTTTTAAAAAATGAAAAACAGAAAACTTCAATCTCGGTCATGTAACAGCACAATGGTTAGTGAACTGGCTGCAGCTGAAATAGTTCCCAAGGCTAAAAGTAAAACTAAAAGAAACCAACATTTTAACTGGATAAATAAAACTTCAATGAAATAGCCGACCACTGTGAAAATCATTCATTTACTATGAATTTCTGTGATGTCTGTTTCTTCTAAATAATTTTTTGGTACATTGGGAAATACCAGCAAATCGCCTATTTCTGGAACTAGTCTTCTTGAAAGTTGATTTGCAGAGAAGTGGCTTTTGGAGAATTAGGTCTTTCTGAATGACCTGGAGCTGCTTTACCTCCTAGGGTATTCTGTGCACCCTCGGTTCCCCTCAGCATTCTGGACGGAGACGGGGTGGCCCTGCGAACCCCTCTCTGTCCCCGAGGATCTTCAAGGCTGCTCTAAGGCAGAGCTGAAGCCTTGGCTATGCATCTGCTGAGGGTATCAAGTGTAACTCAGGACAGCAGCTTCTAGAAGACACTCTGCGGGGTGGATCCCGGCCATGAGACCACACGGAGCCACCCAGGGGGTCCTGGAGCACTGTGGGGCTGGGGGAGGGTGCCCTTCTGAGCCCATGAGTTTCCTTCCAGGTCCTTTTGGGCACCTCACTCTGACACCTGAAGTGAGTCACTTCCTCTTATGGATTCTCAGATTCCCATTTTTGGCTTCCTGGGGCAATAAATAAAGATAAGTTTCTACTTGCTTATTGCTTTATGGACCCATCCAAGCCCTTTTTAGCAACAGGCTTGTCAATGACAAATGCTTCAAGTCTCCTGTGTCCAGTATCCTGTCTTCCCGGATGGACCTTCCCCCTTCTTGGGCTGTCTGGGCACCTGGGCTTTCTGGGTGGCTTCATCTCTGTCCTTCCTTGGCCAGCATGTCCTGAGAATGGGAGTGATCTGGGCAGGAGACTTCTCCCTGGCCACTCCCCAAGACCCCTGTGTAGCACAGAGCTTGCAACCACAGCCCTCCCTGAGGGGACCCTGCCCTGGTGTGGGCACTGGGCCTCCTGTTGCCAGCAGGGCTCGGGGCTGGCGCAGGCCTGGCTCTGGGATTCCAGACCGTATTCCCAGGAAATGATGAATGTTCTGATAAGGACAGAGTCCCAGAACTCGGCCATCACCACACCCCTCTTCTACCCTCACACCCAGTGTGTGAGATCAGGGGGCTTATCAGAAACACCCACCACAGGTCCTGAGCACACTGTGTGGCAAGGACTGCACAACACCGTATGTGGTCTCTGGAGTCAGAAGGCCACCTTGGTGTCCTTGCTGCAGCTGAAGCGGGCTCTGCGTGCCCTGTGATGCCTTCTGCAGGTGTCATGCATGGGACTGGCCTCACACACCTGGCAGCCAGACATTACAGTCTCATTTTCCAAGTAAGAAAACCAAGACTTACAGGTGGACAGGTATAAAGACTTGGTCACAGTCTGGAGCAGATCTGGAATTTAAATACCACTCCGTCTCATTCCAAGGGTGCAGGGTGGGACACAAACATTCAGTGGAATATTACGCAGCCACTATAAGCAAGGACACAGATGTCCACTATTTTTAAAAGGAAAAGTGCCTACAATATAACCTTAAATAGAAAAATAGGTTACGGAGTCATCTGTGAGACACCACATCTGGGAAGAAACAGTACACACAGATGGTCATTCACAAATGGATAGCAAAGGGGAAAGGGGCAGGATGAGCTTCCAAACATGTGCACTCGGTCTTAGCATAGAAAATTGAGTGAGGTTTCTACCTGCTCCATTTAATCTTGCCCTCGGTGCTCAGGTGGGAGGGGAAAGTCTCCCCCTAGCCCAGTGTCAAGGCCTGGCGTCTGTGAGTTACACTGACCAAGACAGACAGGTTAACAGGTGCAAGGGCCGTTTCACAGGCATGTGGGAGCTGCACAAAAGAAGCAAAAGCCTAAAGAGGTGGCTGAGCTTGGAGCTCGAATACCACTCTGACGAAGGGTGATAAATTCAGGAGAAGTGACAAGACAAAGTGGAGTCGAGGGAGGGTGACAACTCTGAAGGGCCTAAGGGAAGAAAAGGTCAGTTTAGCAAGGCCACCCCCTGGGGATTAGGCAACATTCTCTTAGTCCTGTTGTGGGGAGCCCTTCACAGGGAACTCCATGCCCCACTTTTGTGCCGATATGTCTGCTGTTTCTCCATTGCTCAGCATGGTAAATTTGAGGACTCCATACTCTGATCTCCACTTATCTTATTCTACTAACTTCTTTCTCGATGAACATGCATAGGTTCAGTAATTAGAAAATCAGTGCATCTCGGTCTGAAGGAGGACACAGCTTGCTTAAGAGGGACCTGTCCAGCAGGTCAGGGGGCCCCATAACCCGACCTCCTCCTACTCTACCTCCCAAGCCAGGGGCCCTGCTGGCTCTGCGGTGTCCTGAGCGCCACACAGAGAAGGGCGGGGCAGGGAGCTCAAGCGGCACACTGAGCAGAGCCAGGATTGCACAGGTCTCACCCTCTGACGCTTTTTAGTCTCCCGTCTAGAAAAGGAGAACATTGAGCTCACGATTCTTAATCCCTTCTTGATGACCAGGAACTGCGATCCTCTTGCTCCTCCGTTCCCCCCACCTCATACAGAGTGCACTTGAACCCACATAGGCCAGGGGGCTGACCTAACACTGACCATCAGAGCTTGCCCCAAACTTCAGGCCTGTACACCAGGAGCCTTGACTCACTACTCACAGGGACTTGAGGCCTGCTGGACACCAGGGCCCCTGATCCCTCACTCCCAGTGTCTTGATCCCTACAGGGGCTGCCCCTGGGGAACTGCTACAACATGGGTCTAGGTAGAAAGAGAGGGAGGCCTGGTGGGAGGGCCTGGCTGGCACAGGAGGCTCGAGGGCCCACCTGTCCCATTGTCACCACCCAGTCCCTGCCGCCTGCATTCCCCAACCCCATCACAGTCTCCCTCAAGGGAGACCAGAGCTAGGCAGTGACCAGCAACCATCTGGCAGGCTCAGTAGGGAAGTCCAGGCCCCCAACTCGGTGTGTGGTGCTCCCAGGATACAGAAGGAAGGCTCTAGAGGTCACCTGCTCCATCCACTGCCAAAGCCCCTGCCCAGACGTGGCCAAGGGATCCACAGCATCAAGGCTGCCCCAATTCAGGGCCCAGCCAGGGGTCCCACCCAGGAAGAGCGAACAGTGTAGGTTGGCTGTTTGGCAGGATGTACAAGGTAGCTGGAGAAGATTCCAGAAGGGAAGGAGGATGGGGAGAAGGCATTCCAGGTAGGAGAGTGGCCTGGGTCCCCAGAGCCAGGGCAGGAGGGGTCCAGTATATGATAGCTACAGGAACAGCTGGGACAATGACTGTCTACAGGTGCTTCTAGGAGGCCAGAAGGCAGGGCTGGCGGGAGAGCAGCCTACTGAGAGTGCCGTCCCGCCTCCACCTCCCGCTTCCTGACTCTGGCTCAGGGCAGGGCAGGGAGGGGTGAGGAGGAGCCATGGCCTCCAGAGACCTCTGTACACACTACCCCACCCTGGGACACAGTGAGGTGGCCTCCGGCTGGGGCAGAAGAAATATTTAGAGGCTGCTGGTCACCTGGAGGAATGCCCACATTGCTTGGGGTCAGAGAGCACCTTTTCTACAGAAAAGGCCCCAGGGGCCAGAAAGGATGCTGAGGATACTTGGCTGAAGGCAGATTCTCCCCTGTACCCTCACCCTCTCCAGGAAAGGACCTCCTGAGAGAAGGATGGAGCGGCCACCTCCTCCTCTCCTGGGCCAGGCTCTTGGTGGCTGCATACCGGTCTCCGCCTAGGTGACTGACTCACCCTGGGTGCCTGCCGGCGCTAGGAGCCCTGGGTCCCAGGCACATCATCGGGTCGGCTGCCCCACCCAAGCTCTCCCCCACAGTGGGCTGCCTGCAGCCCACTCCAGGGAGAGGCACTGATCCAATGGTCTACACTGCAGGTGACCTGGTCTCTTGGCAGCTCCCCAGCTCCCTTAAACACTGGGCCGATTGTTTTCTAAGTTCCTGGGCAGAGTTTTGAAGGTGGATCTAACAAAACGTCTTGGTATCTCGCAGAGTCACAGGACGGCAGGTGTTTCTGGGACCCAAGACTTCTTCCCAAAGGGGTGGACTTCAGGCCATGATACAGGACAAATCTGGACATGTGTGTCAACCCTGTGATAGGTTAATGCTGCTGCAGAAAATGCCATTAATTTTGTTTTTCTTGGGCCCCTCCAGGTTCTGTACCGTTCTCAGCTGGAGAAACAGGGACAGGCAGGAATCTCCTGGTTCAGTAAAGAGCCCAAGCTCTCCCTCCAACTTCAGCCACCCCAGAGACTGAGGGACCACCACCCTTCTGCAGGGTTGGTGCCCCCTGCCTCCCTGGAGTTGGGCCTTGTGCAGGGGGCTGCTTCCTTCCATGTGCCCCTTACTCCCAGTCTCCCATGATGTGCATGTCCGTTTTAGTATGAAATATTTTACACACACAAGAATACTTTGAGCATCCCTCCAAGGCCCCAGGGGCCACCCCTCTGTGCCTCCCCCGTCCCTCCCTCCCATTCCAAGAGGATACATCAGTCCAGAATTGGGGGGTTATTATTTCCATGTATGAACTGTGTATTTCTTTAATAGCGGATTTTTTTTTACAAAGAAAACCAAATGAGGCCACCCACAGTAGCTCAGGCCCATAATCTTAACACTCTGAGAGGCTGAAGCAGGTAGATTACCTGAGCTCAGGAATTGGAGACCAGCCTGAGCAAGAGTAAGACCCCATCTCTACTAAAAATAGAAAAGCTAGGCAGGTGTGGTGGTGGGCACCTGTAATCCCAGCTACTCGGGAGGCTGAGGCAAGAAGATAGATAGCTCAAGCCCAAGAGTGTGATGAGGTTGCTGTGAGCTATGACAACACTGCACTTCATCCTCAGCAGAGTGAGACTTTGCGAAAGGAAGGAAGGCAAGAAGGAAGGAAGGAAGGTCAATTTTGCAGATTCAAGTGGTTGTGTTCAGACATTTGAACCTGATCAGGAACATTCAAAAGACATTTTGGGGATCTGTGGGACTGTATATTTTGCAGAATAAGAATGTGAAGGGGAAAAAAACTCTAAGAAACAAAAATCATTTGCTATCACCGCAGCTTTCTAAAAGAAAGGACATTCAATGGATGGAAGGAGGGTAATTGGCGGGATCACACCTACAGTGCATCTTAGAAAGGTACAGGTGAAACTTACTGAATGCAGAATATAAAGGTCTTAACACAATAACTAAGAAAATGCCATGAAGGCTATGTTAACCAGTTTGATGAAAATAGTTCAGATTTTATATGAAACCAGCACATTGTACCGCATAATTGCATTAAACTACACAGCTATGATTTAATAAAAATAAATAAATAAATAAAAAAGAAAGGACATTCAGCCCTGAGAACAGAGAAGAGGCAGCCTCAGGGTTTACAGATGGCGCGCAGAGCCTTTATTTTTCTTTTGTTTTATTTTCTCACACAGACCTTGGGAAACTTCCTCTTGAAGCAGCTTGGTGTTGAGGAATCACGACTTTAGAAACTCAGACCTCTGTGCCCCTTGTCCCTACTAGGATGGGGACTTTCTGGGGAGAATCCCCAGCTGGACACAGGGGTCAGTGCCTTTTCCACCTGCCCACTCAGGTCTCGGGTCAGGTGCCAGACTGCCTCTGCCCTTCCTGTCACCTTATCTGCTCTCTCCTTCCCCCCAGAGCGCTGCGGCAGGGGCCTGAGGAGCACCCCACTTTATCTTTCTCCCTCTCTCTCTCCCTGCCCCTCTCTCTCTCTTCCACACCCCAGTTCCAGTCCAGGCACCAGGCCAGGCCCTGAAGACCAGTTGGAACAGGGAGTCATGAGTGAGGACCTCAGAGAGAGAATGGGGTGATCCCCTCAGAGACCAGGGTGACCCCCATCAGAGACCAGGGTGACCCCTGAGAATGTCCCACAGAACATGAAATACAACTTCACAGCCTCAGCAGCCCTGCCTGGGTGGCCTGGGCATGCAGCTCCCTGGGCTCTGTGCTCAAGTCAGGATAAAGTGGACAGGCCCCACTGTACGCCACCACAGGTGCGTGCCACTGCAGGTGTGAGTAATTGCACCAGCACAGGTGTACACCACCGTCCACGCCTGCACAGGTATGCCAGGAAAGGCTGTGGGAACACTTACTTGCTCCCAGGTAAGAGGGCTCTGCCTCCCTCCTGCCCTGAGGTGAGCACCAAACAAGGTGAATGATCACTGATAGTTTCAGCTGATATCTCGGTGGGACGTAAGCAACAGAAAACTTCATCTCCCTCCTGGAGCAGCCCCCAGCACACAGCCAGCTGCTGCCCAGGCTGGGAAATAACCTGTGTCCCGATGCCCAAGGCAGGTGCCCCCGCCTCACTGTCCTAATTCCAACCCAACCACACGGGGTTTCTCCATCTGCGACACTCAGAGGTGGATCTGACCACCCGAGAACCAAGTCAGAAGGAGCCCCGGGGACCCAGAGCCTTGATCTGCAGCCTAACGGGGCCCTGTCACAAATCCGGGCTCAAGGAGTGCTCTGCTTGCCTCAGGGCAGAAGGGGTGGCACTGCCACCCTCAGCCCCTTCTTCATCCTCCTGCCCCTCCCCAACTGTCCCTAGGGGACATCCCCCACCCCAGAGCCTT
The DNA here is from genome assembly GCA_963573935.1 of Arctocebus calabarensis. Taxonomy (NCBI): domain Eukaryota; kingdom Metazoa; phylum Chordata; class Mammalia; order Primates; family Lorisidae; genus Arctocebus; species Arctocebus calabarensis. The sequence goes on along the minus strand of CAUYON010110711.1, from coordinate 31,058 downwards.
AGGAGCAACTTTAGACCCAGGTTGACAAGGTGCCGTCTCAGAGCAGCCGAGGAAGAGCCTCTCATCCTGGAAGCATCCCCCTCCCTCAGCCTAGGACATGTCCCCCCCTCCGGCGCCCGCCACTGTGCCCATCACAACAACCTGAGCCTGGCCACTTCCCAGTCTGGGTGCCACACACAAAAGAGGGTTGGTCTCCAGGGCCACCTTCTTGGAGAGAAATTGAGACCTGCCTCTGAAACTCAGGACAGATGCCACACACAGACGCAGACAGATGCAGAGCCACACAGACAGACAGACAGGCAGACAGGCATACTCAGAACAGACACACAAACACACCGAGATACACACAGCGCGCAGACATGACGGCCAGGGTCCGCACCGGAGCCAGGCACGGCCGGCCCACATGGCCCCACGCTTCCTCTCCTGGGGTCAGGGAGGCTGGGTTGTCATCCACAGCCCATTTGGTCTGGGGAGAGGCTCCCAGACTCTGCACGAGGCCCTGAGACCCTCCGGCAGTGAACACACACGCACACGGCTGGACTGCGCTGTCCTTTTATTTGGATCAGCATCACTGGGGAGGGAGGGAGGGTCAGACAGGGCCTTCCTGCTCCCTGCCCCCTGCCCGGGGTGCACGGCTGCCTGACAGCATGCGTGTTGGTGAAGGTGGGCACCTCACTTCTGGGACAGGATGCGGGAGAACTCCTCATAGTCCACCTGCCCGTCCTGATCCACGTCCGCCTCCCTGATCATGGCATCCAGCTCCTCCTGGGACAGTGACATCCCCATCTGGGCCACGGCCTGCCGGAGCTCATCCACACTAATGTGGCCATCCCCGTTCATGTCGAAGGCACGGAACATGGCCCGCAGGTCCTCCTCGCTGCCCACGGCCTTCTTCCTTCTGGCTATCTCCTCCAGGAACTCGTGGAAGTTGATGACACCGTCGCCGTCACCATCGACCCGCTCCATGAACTCCTTCAGCTCTGTCTCTGACAGATCTTTGCCCAGGGCCTGCATCACATCACCCAGCTCCTGGAGGTTGATGGTGCCGTCCCCATCCGTGTCCAGCTTGTTGAAGACCTCCTTGAGCTCAGCCACCTCCTCCAGAGACAGTGACTCTGCCATGCTGCGTCCCTGCACCTGATGCTCACTAGCGTCTGTCACGAGGCACAGCTGCAGGCAGCCTTGGCCTGGAATGGGAACCCTCCTTTTCTGCAATTAGAAGGAGGGGAGGAGGAAGGCTCCCCACCCCCTGCATGTCCTCCGGCAAGAGCCTCCTCCCAGGGAGGGACAGCCTGGCTGCAGACAAGAAGTGCAGGATTGGAGTGGGAGGGGAAGCAGCATGGCGGGGCGATGGAATGCTGCCAGCCAGCCAGCCCTTCCTGGCCCTGACGGCAATCACCCCATTCCGGAGCAGCCCACCCAGGACAGTGCCCCCTGCAGGGACATGCCACCCAGGGCAGCTTCCCCGACTTCGCAGAGACTGAGGCTGGCTAGGGCTAGAGCAAGCCTCCCGGGGGGCTGGGCGCCCGGACGTTCCTGTTCTCCTTTCTCCCTGCCATTGCCCAGCTCGTCCCTGTGACTGGGGCTGGGGGGAAGGGCTGGGTGGTACAGTGGATTCTGCCAGGGTCTAGCGTGGGCCCCATTAAAGTCCTAATCTGGGGTCTAGAGACAGCCCTAGGGGTGGGCTCCCCTTAGCTTCCAGAAAGCCAGGAGCTGGTGGGGGGAGGGGGAGCTTGCCCTCAGAACAGCAGCTGGTGCTGAGACATCATTTATTACGTGAAGGTGGGAGTGTGATTTTAGAGGGGAGGGAAAGGCTCCACGCCCCCCCCCAGAATGCCCCTTCCCCAGCTCAGGGCTTCCGGCCGTTCCTTTCCATTGCCGAGCGCAGCTCCCTGGGCGGACACCAGGGAGGTGAGCCGCAGGTGCTCCATCCACAGGGCCCCAAACCACTACCGCTGGGGGCTTGCTGTATTGAGACAGAGTGGCCTCGGCGCCTGGCAAAGGCCAGCCCAGCAGTGACAGGGGCAGGAGCGCAGATCTTGGCCTGGCTGCGGTTGGGCTAAGCATTGGCCCTGAGCACTGACACACATCCGTGAACTTCCCGGGGCCCTCGGTCTGATCTGTCCTCTGGAATGAAGCCCACGCCAGCCCACTGCCCTGAGCAACAGGTGTAACTCAGCCCTTGGGGGACTGTCCCCACATCCTTCCAGCTGTGGGACCCACACTTGTAAGGACACCTTTGTCTGGGAGTCCCCGGATGACTCGAGCAAGTCTCCTCTGATCACTGGATGTTCCAGTTCACTACCCAGACTCCCGCCCAAAGGTGAGGAGCAAACTCCTCTGCCCCCTCCTGGGAGAGTGCACAGATTCACCTTGCTGCATTCAGCCAGTCCGGCTGACCAAGCCTCCCCTCCAGCAGACAGGCACCTTCCCACTGCTCAGCGCTGCCCCTACCCTTGCTCCCTGAGCCCGGGGGACCACATGCAAAGAGAGGCACAAAGAGGGTGCTCATCCTCATGCCTCATTCCACGCAGACATCAGGAGAGGGATTGCTCTCTCGCTTTGAGCTGGAATAGTACAGAGGCCTCGATAAATCTTGAGCAATCATTTGTCAACCGGTTTGGGGTGGAGAATGTCAGTCTAACTCGGGGACCAGAATAGAAAACCATCTTGCTTGGTGAGGGCCACGGAAGGGTGAGGCTTCTAATAACTAGAGTCAGCTCAGCTGCTTTACTTACCGCCTGAAAGAACATTTCAACACCTAAATTATGCTTGAAATTTCCTTTTGTCTCATCTCATTAGCAGGACCTGTGATTAAGATTCAAATGCTCGGTCATTATTCACGGGTATTTTCCCTGGGTATTAAATAACCCTCGGCAAACGACATCAGACTTGAGCTCTTGGTCCCAGATCCACCACTGATGTGGAAACTTATATCTCAATGTCATCATCTATAAAGTAAGATAATGCACTTACGGCACCAGGTCAAAGTATTAAGTACAGAAAGTGTTAATACCCCAAGATAAACTTTACATTCAATAACAAGCTGGTTCGTGTTTGGTGTAAACCCACCCTCGGGAAAGCATCTGCTCTCAGGGGAGGTCACTCTCAACTTTGTCATCAGTACCTCCTTTGATTCAACTGAAAAATTAGGTTTGTCAACCTTGAGGTTTCAGTGACCTTCCATGGCTCACCAGTGCCAGCCTGGCAGGTGCGGCTGTGACACGTGGAGCGGGGCCTCTGCTTGGGACAGTGTCAGGCCAACTCATCCTGCAACAGGGGGACAGTCATTATTCAAGTGATGCACATTTTCCTGACAAAGGGGTAGAGCCTGCAGGAGCTGAAGTCCTGTGACTTCTGGCTGAATGCTTCTCCACCCCGAGTCCTGAGTCTCAGCAACGGTTCTCTTTTCAGAACAAGAGTGACTATGACAATCCCCAGCCTCCCACTTCTGTACTCAGCACCAGGGACAGCCACCAGGGACACCCTCCCCACAGAGGGTCTGATGCAGTCCAACCGGGCATCACTAGCAGGACAGCTTGGCGTTTGCCATCACCCCGAGGTGGGCTTGAACAAGCCTGCCCTCCTCTGCTGGTAGAAGGGCAGTAGCCAGCTGCAGAGCCAGCCGAGGGCCCTCTATGTGCCAGTTCCTTTGACCGGATGGGCACAGTTCAATTTTTAGCAGACGGGGGCAGTTTCATGTGCAGCCAAAGTCCCATAGCTAAGAGAGGCTCAGCTGAATCTGAGCCCACCTCTCCCCGGCACCCGCTGTGGTCTCATCCCCCCCAGCTGGCCCCATGGGCCCCAGCATGCCGTGAGGCTCTGAATGTGCTTCTCCCTCTGTGTACGGGACGGTGCTGACAGCGCACTGTGCTTCCGGGCCAGCAGGCCAGGCTGCCCGTCCTGCCAGGGCCCCAGGGCTGCTGGAGCAGGTCTGGCCGCCCTCTGAGGCTCACAGGGGTCAGGCAGGGTTATCAGATGGTGTGGCCCCATGATGTCTGGGATAAGAGCTGGGCTCTGGGTTCAGGCAAACCTGCATCCTCATTCCCGGCTCCCCATCCTCGTTCCTGGACTAGTCTGGGGACTTGGCCAAGCCTCAGCTGCTTCATGTACGGAATAAGGATGAGTGGGGAGGAAGAAGTGGGACCATACCTGAGAGCCCTCAGCACACCCGCGTCCCTGCCTCAATCTAGTCTGCCCTGTTTAGGTGACGAGGTGTCATCAGAGGGCACAGGAGGCTGCGTGAGGACAGAGCTGGAGCTCTGGTTGCACCAGGGCCTGCACCGTGGTTCTCAGGCTCTGGTGACCTGGGGCTGCACTTGGCAAGCCTCCCCTTTGCCTCCTTCACATTGCTCCTGCAGGCTCTGGGTTCAAGTCCCATGCTTCCCTGCAGCAACGTATTCTAACACTGATGCTTGAGCCACACATGTGGGAACACACATGCCCACTCACACACATGTGCCTGGATTCAATGCGAAGGCTTCATCTCAGTCACAAACTCTCAAAGGTAGGGCTTGAGACAAAAGCACTTCCTGCTGCAGGGTGAGCACCTGCCCCTTGGGGAAGTTCAGCTTGGAGATAATTATCTGGCCCCTTTGGTTATGGGGAGCTAACATAGTGGGCAGCCCTGCTTAGCCAATTATCAAATGCATGAAAAGGTTTGCAGTGTGAGGCCCAAGCTTCTCAGTGACGTCACCCATGTGATAGTTGCTGTTTATCATTCTTTATAAAACGTCAAGTTGCAAGTTTTCAAAGCAAGTGGAACAGACAAATGAGCCCTCCAGAGCCAGCCTGTGCCCCCTCCTCTGCCCACCTCCCTCCCCACTCATCCCCTCCATACCCTTCACCTGCACCTCTCACCACCCCAGTGTGGGAGGGGGAGACCTCTAATCTTATTCCCAAGAAAAAGCCCTTTTTCCAGGAAACTAAGCAGTCCAAGAATAGATCTTTATTTATTTGGCTGCTTTTATCATGAGACCTATTACTAACTTGCTTTTGCTTGGGTGAGGAGGGCTGATCATTTAATCCTGGCTTAATCGGACTTGCTCTCAGGAACCAAGCCAAGGCCACATGATGGAGGGGCTTGCAGAGGCCCAGACCAACCTCAGCAGCCATAGCTGGAGAAGCTGACCACGCTGAGACGGCAGCCGCCTTGGTAGGGCAGTGGCTCCACTCATGCACCAGCAGCCTGGGGAAATGGCAGGGCCTGGCGTGAGGACCTGCCAATCCCAGAGGCTCCGAGCGTCTCAACACGATCTCACCGCTTCGCCTCCTCAGCACTTGGGGGCTTAGTGCTGTAGGAGAGGTCCCCAAATCAGAGTGAACCGCCCTCCACAGTATGACCAGGCAGGGAGCCCTGCGGGGAAAGCAGGGCTCACACCAGCCTCCTGGAAGATCACCTGCCCGGCTGTTTTTCAGATGCCGGCTAAGCCGCGCACAGCCCTGCTCCAGACAGTCGTCCTGGAGCAAGGTATTCCCTGAGCTCACACTGCAGTCCTGCCCAGGACCAAGCACTGTGTGAGTCTCAATGATTCTCACCAGTTCCACCAGAAGCCCCCCAAGGGCTGCGGCACATGCTGGCTCTGGATCAGCCTCTCACGGGAAGTGGGAGAGGAAGGGCCGGGGCTGTGGGTTCCGGCAGAAGATCTCCAAATCTGCCGAGAAGCCCCTCTCCTGGCAGCAACGACAACTGGCCCAGGATTGTTTCCACCAGGGTTGATGGAAGCTGGAACTTAGACCAGGCATTTTTATTACCAGGTCAACCTCGGCCTTAGAAAGCAAGAAGCAGCAGGAAGTGATGGGTGGGTCCCACGGGCACAGCACAGACGCCGCTGCTGGCCCCGGGCACGTGTGATTCTGGTCTTCACACTTCCCTCTGCCCGTCTGCACCAGGATCTCTGCACATCGTGGTGTGAGCTGCAAAGATCCAGCCCAGCAACATCTGCCAAGTGCCTTCTGCAAATACAGGCATGTCTGGTCATTTCCCAAAGACTTGCAGGGTGGTCCTGATGGGGCCAGGCCGTTTTGAGGCTAAGACCAAAGAACCCGAAGTCTCACCCAGCCATGGACCAAATGAGCAGAAGCCTGGGAAAAGAAGGGTCCCAAGTTGGGAGACAGAGCTCCTAGGAGTTACCTCCTAGGGCTTCCATCTGACACACTCTCCCATTATTTAAAATAAAAAAGCCCAGTTCCACTTTAGCACGTCCTTGAAGAAGCAGTAGAATTGCCAGTTTAGTTACATTCCCGTCCTTGCACTCTCATCTTTAGCACTCTGCTGAACACTGAGGTGCAATGGCCTCACTCGCAAAGGGCTGCGCGGCTGATTACGTGAGCAGCTTCTTCATGGAACACCATTTTTACCAGAAAGAACAGAGGGCAGACAGACCTCGCTTACTCAGACACAGCCTTTGAAGACACTTTCTCGAAGACAGGTGAAGCAAGACTGTCACTCCAAGGACAACAACTGACAGCGTTTGTTGCAATAGTAAAGGTTTTGAGCTTCAGCATAAAAATGGGAATTTCGCAAATGTTTGTCACTGTGAACTTGAGACTCCCCAGTGTGTAAGGACTTTCCTGATGGGATTGGGGTGATAGTGATGATGGGTGGTGATGTTTTTCCGTGTTGTGTGTGTGATGGTTCAACATTCACAAGGTCTGTAGAATCAGAGAGCCGGTATTTTCCAAGTGACTGGTACACAACATCCTTAAATCACACAGGGGTGCAAAATCCATTCAAAGGGCAAAAGACCACTGGATTTTACAGAAACAGCATAAAAAGTTCATTGACACAGTCTGATTCCACACTGCGACCAACCTTTAAGAAACTACTGCGTGGGTGGCACCTGTGGCTCAAGGACTAGGGCACCGGCCACATATACTGGGAGGTGGCAGGTTCAAGCTCACCCTGGCCAAAACTACAAAAAAAAAGAAAGAAAAGAAACTACTGCTTGTCAGATTTTGATGTAGAATATCCATCACTTTCTAAAAGGCCAAATAAATGCACCCCTTTCCCCCAGCAGCAGAGCTATCTGAAGCAGGACAATCACATACTTCCAAACAGCCTTTCACCACGGACCGAGGCCCGAGGCAATCATTTCCGTAAAGCTAGACATCAAAGAGATTTGCTAAATTTTCATTTCTAACACCACTCTTCTCTCTGTTCTTTCTCTTGGAAAATACAAGAAATTTTTATAAAAATATACTATTTATATGAATAAGCAATGGGTTTTTATTTCTATTTTTGTTATAACTATAGAAAAATATGTTTTACTATTCCTCAGTTTTAATATCAAACACAGTCTCTGTGTGTGTGTGTTTGTGTGTGTCCCCCATATGGAATCTTCATCATTTTTAACCGTGTAAATGGCTCCTGACACCAAATAAACACGCATTCTTGAGGGAAAGGAATCCGGGCTGGGGTGGGAGGCCGCAGGAACAGAGTTAAGTGTGAAGTAAAAGACATTCCCTCTGCCACAGTTTCCCAACTTGTGAGTTGCAGCAACCGTCCTGGCCCATCACAGTCCTTTGTGAGTTATGGTGAACAAAGCAAACTTTCACTGTGTCCTTTTTGAAAAACACATTAGGCAAAAGCATGACGTTTGCACCACAAAGCCATGACCCAGAAACCACAGGGTCCCTGTTGGCCTCTTCTCCTGGTCACCAGTGAAGCGAGCAGGAGGGCTGAGCCAATTCTTCTCTGGCCTTACATCTTTGTCATTACAGACCTGTCCCCTCCACGCCAGCCCTGGGCTCTCCAGGAGACTGTGTCGGCCACGTGCCCACGTCCATGGTTCTGCTGCTTCCTGCCACTGCCCCTGAATTGTTTCATGAAGGTGTCCCTCCAGCCAGCAGGCAGAGAAAGCAGGGGCTGAGGAAATGGTCAGCAGGCTTTTTTCCGTGATATCTCTGCTCTGGCAGCCAAGAAGGGCTGGGGGGGACTCAGCAGTTAATTATTCTGCCCCTGCACATAGCAATAGCCGTGCTCATAGTTACCTTGTTTGGTGCCTCGGCTAGTTTACTTTCTAACTAGCAGTCCTGCTAGGGAACAGGGAGGTTGGGGTAGCCTGTGTTCCTGGTTTCCAGAGCATCACCTGCACTCGGCAGGCACTCAGTAAACAGCAGGGAAGTGTGTGTGAGTGAACAGGATGGACAGGGAAGGATTCTGCATCTATGAAGGGAAAATCTTCCTCCTCTGAAAAATCCTCTGAAGTGCCCTGAGGTTTGGACACAAATACAAGGAAAGGACATTCTTTTCAGTAAAGATAATATCAGCTTTTCATCTTGCTTCAAACATCCATTGTGGGAAGAAAGGGCCCTGGACCACATCTTCTCAGCAGGTGGGAGATGGCGCAAGGAGAAGGGAAAGGAGAAATTCAAGACAAAAGAGCCCAGGCAGGGTGTCCCACTCCTGTAATCCCAGCACTCTGGGAGGCCAAGGCAGCTGGATTGCCTGAGCTCACAGGTTCAAGAGCAGCCTGAGCCAGAGTGAGACCCCTGTCTCTAAAAATAGCCAGGCATTGTGGTAGGTGTCTAGAGTCCCAGCTACTTGGCAGGCTGAGGCAGGAGAATTGCTTGAGCCCAAGAGTTTGAGGTTGCTGTGAGCTATGACTCCATGGCACTCTAACAGTCTATCTAACTGAGACTCAGTCTCAAAAAAAAAAAAAATAAGAGCCCAAGGTCAGCATCTCTAGACATTGCCCACCACACCCTCAGTAAAACTTTTATTAGGGTGGTTCCTGCTGGTTCTGTGCGTGCAAAGGTGGAAAGCTCCTGCCCTGGACGCCTGTCTAAACAGGACGGGCCTCGGGCAACTGCAGGGCGGGGGCGTCTGCCAATGGGGGGAGGATTCTGTTCCTTCTTAAGCTGCAGCCATTCGAGCCAGGGCTCAAAATCCAGCTAGCTGACCCTCAGGGTGTCTACCAGTCACTCCAGAGGAGGCAGAGCACACCGTGCCCAGGGACTGGGCACCAGGGTGGAGGTGTCTCTGCCGCGCCATCCACACCGTCCAGCATGGCCAAACAGCTGACCGAGGAGCAGGTGACTCTGCATCAGGAGGCTTTCTCTGTTTCACGGGAACTGGACAGCACCAGCACGACCCAGGAGATGGGCACTGTCACACAGTCCCTGGGCCAGATCCCACCGAGGCCACACTCCAGGACACAATGAGCCAGGTGGACTAGGATGGCAATGGCACTGTCAACTTTCCCAAGTTCCTGGGCTTGATGGCCAAGAGAGGAAGGACCCAGACAGTGAGGAGGAGATCCGAGAGGCCTTCAGCCTGTTGACCAGGACGGCTGCAGAGCTGAAGCATGTGCTGACCCAGCGGGGGAGGCGCTGAGTGATGAGACGCGCATGAGGCGATCCAGGCTGCAGACACGGGTGGGGATGGCCAGGTGAACTGCAAGGAGTATGTCCATACGCTGGTGCCCAAGTGAGTCCACCTGACCCTCAGTATCCTCTTCCCTCTGTGGCAAGAGCTCCAGGCTTCAGATGTCCTCTCTTCTCACCCCACCAGCTTCCTCTGGGCCCTGCAGCTTCTCGAGCAAGGTCAATGCCCCCAGCCTCTGCATCACACCTTCTACATCTCCTCTGTTCTGCCGACCTTCCCACCTGTTCAACCAGAATGACACAGAATGTTCCCCTCCCTTGCCAGCCACAAAACCTGTGTCACCCAGGGGTGGAACAGAGGTGACCTTCCTATGTGTAGGCAATGGGCCAAAGGACTCTGCCCTCCACCAGGATGATACCTCAGAGGCCCCTGGGTAGGATCCTTAAGGGGCACCCAACACCCTAACAGGGGCCTGCAGCCCTCCGTCCATGCTAGAATTCTGAATGCCTCTGGGACTGCACACTCCACCTGCCGTCGGATGTGGGAGGGTGGTGGTGGAGGCTGAGGCTTTTGCACGGAGCTCAGGCCTTCCAAAAACATCCCCCTCACTCGGGCAGCTCCAGCTCGCTCTGTTCTGTTTCGGCCAAGAAGGCAGAGTCAGCTGTAACACGTCTGTGTCCTCCAGAAGAAGGGAGATTTGAAGGAAAGCAAGGGCAAGGGGGTGGCAGGGGAATAAGAAAGATGCTCATGATCTTATATTGCAACTGAAATGGTCCTTATATTCAGGGCTGAAATGAGGCAGGAATCTCAATTTTTGTGTTTCTGGAACCAGTGGATTCCTGCATTGGTGGGTGCAGCAAAAAGAGGCAATCTGGAAAAGGTGAATTTTTAATATTTGTTTTCAATAAAATGAGTAAGTTGGTAGCAAACAGTGGTTAAAAACCCAAACTGAGCTCCCACGAGAACTGCATGCATCGTGGTTGAGCAGGGATCCTGATGTCAGTCCCTAAATGCTGGGCGGGAGGCTCAGGAGCAGCTGAGGACGGGACGCCACCCCCCCTCCCCCCCGCACCCCATCCTGAGCTACAGAGACCTTGCCTGAGCTCATCCTGGTTCCAAAAAGAGGTGTGTTTTTGTGGGTGGGCGCCAGACTCCTGGCTCACCAGGGATGAAGAGGACGGGTCCTTTCTCCCTGCTACCCACCCCCACCACCTGCTTCCTCCCCTGTAAAACACAGAGTGTGGGCTCAGGGGCCTCACTGCTGCCACTGCACGGCCAGGACCCTCCGTGAGCACGAGGCCCTAGTGCTGTCCCACCTGGGTGCTTGTCTGAGCGCCCGTCCTGCACAGAAACTCGCTGCCACCCTCCAGGACAGCTGCTCTTCTTCTCGTCCTTGTCTTACAAACGAGGACACGGAAACATGGAGAAGCCACGGGGGCTGAGTGGGGTTTGCACACAGGGCTGCGCCCCCATGGCCTGCACGCAGCTCTCACACTGCTTCCACGGTCTGTGGGGTGTGAGAACCGTGTCCTTACACACCTGGCACGGAGCAGGTGCTTGGTGGTGGTGCTTGGTCACCATGACTGCTCTCTCAAGGAGCTTTCCAGCTGTGACTTCAAGGCTTGCCAACATGCTTCCACCCTCTCCATGGCCCCCAAGAACAAGAAGGGCACAGGAAGGGCTCAAGACGCACTTGACTTCTGAGAGGATGCTGGTGGTGGGGTCTCAGGTGAGCACTGGGCCCAAGGCAGGTGTAATCATGATTCCTCTTGCAAGGGGGGGGACAGAAGCAAGGACACACCTGCAGCCAGCGGGGCCTTGGGGCTCCGCTAGCTGAGCTAATCCCCTGCCACCCCCGGGATTGGTCAGCACCACCTGATGGAGACCTGGGAATGAGTCTGGTCATGCTCGGACAGTGATCAGGCATCAGTGAACAGTGGCTCTCTCTGGGCCCATGAACAGCACAGCCACGGCAGAGTATCAGCCACCAGTCAAAAAGAAGGGTTGCACAAGAAGGGACGGCTCCTCAAAGCTGCAGGAAGGAGAGACGCAGAGCTTGGCCTTCACAGGGAGTCTGTGCAGTCCCTGCCACAGGCGTGCCGAGATTTGGGTCTAATCCCCTGCTTCCCAGGTGTGGGCCTGAGGAAGCTCTGGCAAGGGTCGGGACTGACATAACACTTCCCTTTCCTTGTGGCTGTTGAATAACTGAACTGGATTGAAACCGCCTTCCCTCATCCCCCAAAAAGGTGCTCTGTGACTGCATTTCCAAACAACATTCCAACCATCCGGGGGAAGGAATTTATAAACATAGCCTCAGCTTTCACGAGCTTTCCCCGGGCCCCTCATAAATCAGGACTTGGCTCCTGCTCCCACAGACTATATAAAGCACACCTCTGACTCCCCAGCTTCCAATTTTAATCCAATGTAGCCCAGCCCTGCTGGCCCCTGTTTATCTTCACAGATTCACAGGGCAGGTTTGAAGGCTCCCAGAACCACCCAGCTAAAAACGGCTCGGTACTTGCTGGAAATGTACCAACCAAAATCACGTTAGGGGTGAAACCATCCCATAAAGAGTGGAAGCAGTGGGAAACACGAGTTGTGTCTCTCCACCAAAAAGTAAAGCCAAGTAAGACAAAACCAAAAAGTACATCTGGGAAAGGTCTGGGCCCGAACCACGTGCTGACCCCCTCCTCACCGTCCTGCTCAGCTAGTGGTGGTTTCCGTGGCAACAGCCTCTCAGTTGGGGATGAGGCTGAGAGAGGAAGGCAGCACCAGGGACCAGGCTGGTGGTGGGGTGCAGCAGGGAACCTTCCTCAAAGGGCAGGGAAGAGAAAAGCTTGGGAGGGACCAAGAGAGCGAATATATGGGAACAGCCATTGGAAGAAGCGTGTACAGTCCCTTCCTTCTGGTCTTCCTGCTAGCGTGCTCGGCAAGAAAAAAGAAGTGCAGAGGGAGGGGGGCGCCTGAAGGCCGCCTGCAGGAGCTGGACATCGGGAGTGACCCCTGGTGCCTGGCCACGTGTGGCCCATTGCCCCGGGGTGAAGCTCACCTCCCACAGTCCCCAACCCAGCTGGACTCCTCTGTGGCCACTGTGTGCCCTGGAGACTCTGCTCTGAAGCCCCGTAGCTCAAGGGCCGCCCTCCCTGCGCTGACACGAGGTGCCTGCCATGCGATAGCTCATTTAATCCTCACAGCAAATTGCAAGGCAGCTACTTTTATTAGCCAGCTTTACAGAAGAGAAGATTGCGACTTTGAGGCTTTGGATAACTTCCCCCAGCTGTATATCTGGTGAATCAGAGCACCATCCTGGGGTGACCAAGCCCCGAGGCTCACGCTCTTCCCACTGGCCACGTGGGAGCTCCCAGGGCAAGCACGTGGGGGAGGGCACCTCTGCGGAGAGGACTGGAGGTGGAAACAGCTGCAGAATTTGCCTGGGCAGACAGGGCCTAGAGAGAAGAAAGCAGCTCCATCCGTGCTGGGATTATCCAGAGCCCACAAGAACCAGCTGCTGGGTCAGGGTGTCCTCCTGTGGGCCATCTCACCTCCCTGCCCCCAGCCCCCCACAAGACCTTTCTCGGGAGAGCTCTGAGCTTGTGTTTAAGGCTCTGCTGTCGCCATCTTGAATCCTTGATAGCTTTTCAATGAGGGGCCTGCGTTTTCATTTTGACAGGGCCCTGCAAAGTGTGTAGCTGCCCTGCTCACTATGGGCCCCACCCTGCGCTCTGGGGACAGTCAGGTCTCAGGCTTCCCCTGCCCCGTGGGACCCCTCGGCCTCCCCGGCTGGAGGTCAGAGCAGGGAGTCTGAGCGTGGACGGCTGGTGTCTGTTTCCACCCGGCCTGGTGACACACTTTGGCTTTCTCTTTTGTTTGCTTCTTTGTCCAGAAAGCACCCCTGATACTGTCAGGTTACAGCTGAGTGGAGGAAGGGCATTCTACAGATGCCAGTCGCCTGTGGACTTGAGGGAACTCAGACGCATAATGACGCCCACTTCCCACCACCCGCTGAACCGGTTGGCCAGGCTGGCTCAGCTTCTTTTCTCTGGCCACAGTGGGCTTTAAGCCCCAGAATTTTCCCAGGGCAGACCCAGCCTAGACAACAGGTTTACTTGGGAGAGAGTTTCTAAGAACGCGGAATGTGTGATCAGCCTGGCCCGAGATTGTAAACTCTGCCCCAGACACTAGGTCATCACGATCACCACCCCAAGTTCAGGTTAGAGAATCTTGGGAAAGAAAACTCTGGGTAGCATTTAGACTAAGGTCTTTCCACTCAGGAGAGAGATTAGGCAGAGGAAGGTAAAGGGTTTGTTCTTTTCCAGTAAGAACTAAAGGGTCTTAAACATCAGAGAAGATTTTGATTAGATGTGAAGAATTATCTCACAATAGCACAGATCTGGAGATGCCCCTGGGGAAAGCGAACTGGGGAAATTCAACCTGCACACGGGAGCCCAGTCCGTGTAGAATAACCCGTGCCTTTGCGTCTCCGAAGGCTCCGTCGCGCGCTGCATGTGGATGGCTCTCCAGCCAAGGCTCACGACGAATAAGGAAACGTCTGACCTCATGCTCGAAAGCTTTCTCAGACTATCCCAAGAGATGCCGGCTGCATTTCCAAGAAATAGGCTATCCAAATAAAATTCCTGGTCTAAACTCCCCTGCCTAAGTTTCAGAGGAAATTTTCAGTCCTTGAATCCAGTCCAGTCTCGGTGGCCTGATGCAGGCCCCAGTTCTGCACAGTCATAACGTTAAGAAACGGTGTTCCCAGAGGAGAGGCGGGATGGAGAAAGATGCTATCTGTAACCCAAAACCTGTGGGGAAACTTTAGTTCTATTTCCAAAGAGAAGTTTCCACTAAAAGAGAACAAAAACATGCAAAGAGGTTTTGCAACAACCAAGCTTTCTGTTTAAAAAGAAAAAAAAAACCCTCAGGGACCTTAGGAAGCTCTAAAGACCAAAAAGAGATTTCTCTAAGCCAGAAAGAGTATAGGGACTTTAGGAGGCAGATGTGTAGGACAGCAGATGAGACCCATCCTTGATCTCAGTTCTAACCCTCCGCCAGCCCCCTGGGAGGTGGGGAAAGGACCCTTCCCTCCTATGTGATTATATCTTTATGACTGTGGCTTTTACTTATTTATTTATTTAGCTGTAGTGATTGTTTTTGGAGACTGATTAAAAAGACTATCTCTTTTTAATTATTATTTTATCTTAGATTAATATGAGGCTACCTAAGATTAGGTTGCAATTTTTTGTGTTTGTAAGGTAAAGTCCCAGCTGCAATTGTGTCCTTCATCGAGGAGGTGTGTTATTTACCCAAACATTTCTCACTGCCCACCAATTGACTTTATTTATTTATTTATTTGCAGTTTTTTGTCAGGGCTGGGTTTGTACCCACCACCTCAGGCATATGGGGCAGGTGCCCTACTCCTTTGAGCCACAGGCGCTGCCTGCCACTGATTGAATTTAATTGAGCTTTTCTCTCATGTGAACTTGTGGTTGTTAATCTACTAGTTTCAACTAGTACAGCCTCTATGGAAAGAAGTATGGCGAGCTAAAAGTAGACCTTCCATTTGATCCTGCAACGCCAATACTAAGTATCAATCCAAAGGGGAAAAAAGACATTTTACCATAAGGACATTTGCACCTGAAGTTTAGAGCAGCTGAATTCACAAAGATGTGGAAACAACCCTAGTGCCCTTCAGCCCATGGTATATACTGCGGAACACTATTCAGCCAAAAAAGACGGAGATTTTGTATCTTTTGTAAAGACTTGGAAGGTGTTAGAGAACACTGTCCTAAGTGTAGCATCACAGGCATGGAAAAACCAGCGCCTCACACTAGTAGATCAACAACCACAGGCCCACACGCAGGAAGCAGATTCATCTCAGCGCACACTTGGCTCCTTCACTTATGGTCCTACAACACCTTGCTGACCGGCTGCTGTGGGCGGGTGGGCACGGACTGACTCCTGCCTTCGGGAACCTGGTGTGTGCCACACACATCACGGAGCTGGAATCCTCCGATATGGGTTGTGTGAGCCAGAGGCTGTGGGCACATCCACCACTTCCCGGGCTCCATCACACCGTGTCGTCTTGAGAGGTGGAAACTTTGCTTGCTATCCTACCTCCAACAGGTGTAGGACTTCCCAGCCACAAGTGCCTCTTCCCCTTATCTGGGGCCCAATTCTACAGGGTGCATTCACGCGGCAGGACGACATCAGGGTCCTCGTGCCATGGTCCCGGATGCAGTGGGGATATTCCTGAAGCTGGGTCCACACAGGGACATCCGGAGATAATCCAAACGCACTCAAAGTGACTGCAGACCTCCTCGGTTAGTGTGGAAGGGGACAGCCATCTGACAGAAATGCTTTACAAATTTTACAAATTCGAGGCCTCTCTACAGAGGTGCCCGTCCCAGAGCAAAACAGACAAGCTTTGCAAATTTTTTAAAAAACACAGGACCATGTAGGCATATTGGTGGGGGGGCTTCCCAGGGCCTTAGAAGGGACCCCTCAAGAGAAGGCCTGAAATCAAGGCTTGAGCTGAATTTTCACCATGATGAGCACCTGTTTAGGTGACGGAACTGTGAAAGTCTCCCACTAGTTCCAGAGTTTTTAATATTCTTTTTTTTTTTTTTTTTTGAGACAGAGCCTCAAGCTATCGCCTAGTAGAGTGCCGCGGCGTCACAACTCACAGCAACCTCAAACTCCTGGGCTTGAGCAATTCTCTTGTCTCAGCCTCCCAAGTAGCTGGAAGTACAGGTGCCCGCCACAACGCCCGGCTATTTTTTGGTTGTAGTTGTCATTATTGTTTGGCAGGTCGGGGGCCATATTCAAACCCACCAGCTCTGGTGTAGGTGGCTGGCACCTTAGCCACTTGAGCCCCAGAGGCCACCATGAATGTTCTTGATCACATTTTTCCCTGTGGGAAAAAAGAGAAGTCATCCCAAAGGCCTAGGTTCTTAGTCCTTTAGTGGCCTCACATTCAAGAGTCACAAGCACAGTCTTAAATCAGGTTTCTTCATAAATGCCAATGAATGCCCTGATCGGTAGGACGAGGGCATCTGTTCGGTGGTACATGGGCGCCCCTGTCCACCTCCACACCGGTGAGAAGGCAGAAGAAGCCAGGCAACCAGAAAAGGGCCAGTGGGCTGGAATTAGGGGCGTAGCCTTGCCAGGTCTGGTGGCCTGAGAGTGAGCCCCCTTCAGATAGCCCCCAAATTCTGCTCAACTTCCTCTTACTACACCCAGCAGGTTTGTCTGCTTAGAGGTGAAGATTCCTAATTAAATAGGATTAGCTGTGTGTATTAGGAAACAGGTGCCTCCTAGGTTTTAGCCTGGAACCTACATCACCTTTAGCCTTTGCAGGAATCTCCCAGGTAGGCATTGCACTTGTCCGACAGATAAGGAAGCTGAGATTCCTCGAGGCTAAGTAACACCGGAAGTAGCAAAGAAGCTCTGGAAACCAGGTCGAGAGGCCAAAGCCCACGCTCGCCTCACTTGGTGATGATATCAGGGCACCCTGGATGTCCCAGCCAGCTCCACCTGGGATCTGCCCCGGGTGGAGCCAGCTACACTCAGAGCACCCGAAGCTCTGATGGAGAAAGATGAGCAAGTGTGCGGAGGGTTCTGTCCCCCCAGAGACAGACGGGAGCAGCCCACCTGAGCCCGCATCCCTCCCCCAGGCCTGGGGTCACCTTCCGCTTATTCTGGCTTCTCTCCTCCCCTCTTCCCTTGCAAAGCCCTTTGTGTAATGGTTTTCTCTTCCAACTGTATTTCAAGAACTATTTAGCCAAGGAGAGCCCCTCAGAGTGTTTGTTTTTGTTGACAGGAAGCATTAGTCATGAGTCATTCCAAAGGCAGCCCATCAAACAGCAGGGCAGGTGGCCAGGCCAGTGCACCCAGGTCTGGAGGAGTCTGGGGCCAGTGCACACAGGTCTGGAGGAATCTGGGGGTCAGTGCACCCAGGTCTAGAGGAGTCTGGGGCCAGTGCACACAGGTCTGGAGAAGTCTGGGGGTCAGTGCACGCAGGTCTGGAGGAGTCTGGGGGTCAGGGCACACAGGTCTGGAGGAGTCTGGGGGTCAGTGCACACAGGTCTAGAGGAGTCTGGGGGTCAGTGCACCCAGGTCTAGAGGAGTCTGGGAGTCAGGGCACACAGGTCTGGAGGAGTCTGGGGGTCAGTGCACCCAGGTCTAGAGGAGTCTGGGGGTCAGGGCACACAGGTCTGGAGAAGTCTGGGGGTTAGTGCACACAGGTCTGGAGGAGTCTGGGGGTCAGGGCACACAGGTCTGGAGGAGTCTGGGGGTCAGTGCACACAGGTCTGGAGGAGTCTGGGGCCAGTGCACACAGGTCTGGAGGAGTCTAGGGGTCAGGGCAGTCATGTCTGGAGGAGTCTGGGGGGCAGCACACACAGGTCTGGAGGAGTCTGGGGGTCAGTGCTCCCAGGTCTGGAACAGTATAGGGGTCAGGGCACACAGGTCTGGAGGAGTCTGGGGGTCAGTGCACACAGGTCTGGAGGAGTCTGGGGGTCAGTGCACCCAGGTCTGGAGGAGTATAGGGGTCAGGGCACACAGGTCTGGAGGAGTCTGGGGGTCAGTGCACACAGGTCTGGAGGAGTCTGGGTGTCAGTGCACCCAGGTCTGGAGGAGTCTGGGGGTCAGTGCACACAGGTCTAGAGGAGTCTGGGGGTTAGTGCACACAGGTCTGGAGGAGTCGGGGGGTCAGTGCACACAGGTCTGGAGGAGTCTGGGGGTCAGGGCACACAGGTCTGGAGGAGTCTGGTGGTCAGACCACAGATGTCCCGAGGTGTCTGGGGGTCAGAGCACACAGGTCTGGAGGAGTCTGGGGGTTAGTGCACACAGGTCTGGAGGAGTCCAGGGGTCAGGGCACACATGTCTGGAGGAGTCTGGGGGTCAGTGCACACAGGTCTGGAGGAGTCTGGGGGTTAGTGCACACAGGTCTGGAGGAGTCTGGGGTCAGTGCACACAGGTCTGGAGGAGTCTGGGGGTCAGTGCACACAGGTCTGGAGGAGTCTGGGGGGTAGTGCACACAGGTCTGGAGGAGTCTGGGGATCAGTGCACCCAGGTCTAGAGGAGTCTGGGGCCAGTGCACCCAGGTCTGGAGGAGTCTGGGGGTCAGTGCACACAGATCTGGAGGAGTCTGGGGGTTAGTGCACATAGGTCTGGAGGAGTCTGGGGGTCAGTGCATACAGATCTGGAGAAGTCTGGAGGTCAGTGCATCCAGGTCTGGAGGAGTCTGGGGGGGCAGTGCACACAGGTCTGGAGGCTTCCGGAGTTAGCATGGCCAGAGTGTGGGGTGTTAGGACCAGAGTGTGCTAGGCATTACCCTCCCCATGAGGGACAGATAGGGTAGTCCCCAGGGGAGGAGCCTCAGGTCAGACCACAAGCTGGACGGAACTCAGACTGCAGGCTGATTGAAGCCATTGCAGTTCTATTCCAGGGAGCCCAGCACGGTAGGGTCACAGACACTCTCCTGACAGACAGTGGCCAGGAGGAGAAGAGTCACAGGTAATCTAGTTCTGAGCATCCCTGCAGGACAAGCCAAAGCCTGGCCAGCCTTGTCACAGGACATAAAGTCCAGGTGTCTCCCTCTGTCATCCAAAACCAGCTCCCGAGTGTGACAGCCATGAAGACTGCTGGCCTTGGTTCCTTTCACGGTGTCCCAGCTGTGGATGAACTTCTGTCTTCTACGTAACACCATCCTCAGAATGTGGCTGAAAACACAAAGAAGCATGAGACAGAATTTCTGCCCTTAAGAAATGTGTATGCAAAGTAGGGATCAAAATATAGATACGCAAAACAGGAAACATTGTGGCAGGTTCAAACTCAGTCCTGGCCAAAAACTGCAAAAGAAAAAGAATGTGTGTTGGTAACTCTGAGAAGTTTTTGTTTTTGATTTTTTGTGGGTTTTTTTTTTTTTTTTTGAGACAGACACTCACTATGTCACCCTCAGTAGAATGCCGTGGTGTCACAGCTCACAGCAACCTCAAACTCTTAGGCCTAAGCGATTCTCTTGCCTCAGCCTCCTGAGTAGCTGGGACTACAGGAGCCCACCACAACACCTGTCTATTTTCTGATGCAGTTGTCATTGTTGTTTATCTGGCCTGGGCTGGGATCAAACCCACCAGCCTCGGTGTATCGAGCCAGGCCGGGATCGAACCCACCACCCTTACACCAATAGCACCTCACCACCAATGGCACCTCACCACTGTGCTACGGGCGCCGAGCCAACTCTGAGAGTTTTAAGGGTTCAGAAATTAGAGAAAAGCTCAGCACCTGAGGTCCTAACAGATACCTCCAGTTCAATGTGTTTATGTAAAAGAGAGCATTTCTTCAGTGTCGACCATGGACCAAGCACCTTACACAAATTTACTTATTTCGTTTTTATAACAAACTGTTATCATGCCCATTTCACATATGAGAAAACTAAGGCTTCCAAGATCACACAGGGTGGCGGAGACAGGATTCCTACATGGGCCTGCCGACCACAGAGCAGGTGTCTTCCCACTAGGCTCCCCACCTCCCTGACCAGGAGGTGGCCAGCTGCAGTCCAAGGCTAAACCTACACAAACTAGCAGCAGGGGGTAAACACATCTTTCCCTGCCAGGCCCAGCGCTTCATGCTGCCGAGCCGTCCCTGATCCCTCCTCAACCAGACGTGCTTGTTCCTCCACTGAACTGTCTTTGTTCATGGTAAAAATCTTACCAGTGCCCTGTCTGTGCCGGGCACGTCTAGGCCCAGGGGCATCCAAATGATGTTGCCGACCTCCACAAGCTCCCATTCCGCCAACTTCCTGCCCCACTTCTCTTTCTTGGGGTCAGCCAAGACCAGCATAGGCCTAGGGAATGTTCCAGAAGGGCTCAAGCTGCCCAAAGCTGTCTCTCATTCCTTTGCAGAGGCTTTATTGGTCTCACAATTCAGCCACGATTTCATGATACATGTTTAGGACAGGCGAGGCAGTTTAGGCCTGTGATCCTGGCACTCTGGGAGGCTGTAGGGGGTGGATTTCTTGAGCTCAGGAGTTCAAGACCAGCCTAAGCAAGAGCAAGACCCTGTTTCTAAAAATAGCCTGAGCAAGAGTGAGACCTTGTCTCTGCTAAAAATAGAAAAATCAGGTGGGTGTTGTGACAACCACCTATAGTCCTAGCTACTCGGGAGGCTGAGGCAGGAGGATCACTTGAGCCCAGGAGTTTGAGGTTGCTGTGAGTCTGACACCACAGCACTCTACCCAAGGTGACAAATAAGATTCTGTCTAAAAAAAAAAAAAAGCCTCCTGATGTGCAGGCACCAGAGACCCCAAATGGCTTGAATTTGAGTCCAGACCTGCCCCAGAGACTAGCTTATCTGGGCAGCACCATCATCCTGCCTCACCCCGGCTCCCGGATTACAGGGGTAGGTCACAGACACCCACTCGGGACAGGCCTGACAGGACCCCACTCACGGCTTCTAGGGTACACTTTTTTTCTTTAAATATCTAAAATTACACACATCTTGTGATTGAAAGCATCTTTAAATTAGATCTGGCAGCCCTTGCCTGGCCACGGGCATGGGAGAGGCTGGAGGGAGACACAGGGCACCCCGGAGGCAGCAGCTCTGCTCACCACTTGTGAAGGTTGCAAAACTTACCAGACTGTCTACTTTAAAAATGAACAGTTTATTGTACGTTAATTGTACTTCGACAAAGCTGCTGTGTTTGTTTTTTTAATTCTCATTCAGGGATATCGTATGCCAAAAGAAAGTTACTATTGACAACGTGTTTTCTTACTGGCATACAAGGTAATGGGCACCTGGCAGGGTGATGGGCGCTCAGCCGGTGAGAGCTGAACCCCTATCGTGTCTCAGCACTGGTCCTCCCCACGGAAAGGCCTGAGCATTGCACCACACCAGGCTCTAACACCACACAATGCTTCAGGGATACTGTTTTCTGCTCTGTCCTTCTGGGCAGGTGTGGGCTGGGCACTGCTTGGCCTACTTTTAACAGATACAGAAATGAAACCCAAGGGAGAAAGCTCAAAAATGCTCACAACGTCACGCCCAACATTCCTCACTCTCAGCTCCGGCTGGTCGGTCCACCCCGTTGTGGCCCCCAGAACGCCCACCTATGGACCACTTTCCCTGCCCGTGTGCCCACAGCCACCCACCCAGGAAAGCACACGGGCCTCCTCCTGCAGCCAGTGTGTCCAGGAGTGGAGGCCCTTTCCTTTCCGTCCTCTCCCTGGTTTCTCTTCACGAACCTGGGCCCGGTTACACTGAATTATGGGCTTTAGGCCCACCAGTCTTAGAAGCAAAGGCATAATTGTCCCCCAAGGGCCCAATTCCACGTGCTGGAGGAATGACTCAACACTACTGAATCCACCCTGGAGCAGGGCCGCCATGCTCAGGCTCACAGGTCGCACTCTGTACAGCTGCAGGGGCCACCGGCCACATAGTGACCTGCCTGGAAGAATTTATAATTTAATGAGGACAAATCTAAATATGGGTCTTTCTGTGCTATGCACAAAAGGGTTAGGATCAGGCAGACCTGTCCACAGCCAGCACCAGGACTGACAGTGTAGGACTGGCTGGGAACTGGTACCCAGTTCCAGGCCCTGCTCAGCCAGTAACCAGCTTTGTAACCTTTGGCAACAAACAAACTTAGTCACATCACAATAATATAAGGTGCATGAAAGAACTGCAGAAGTATAAAAATGGAAGAATTATACATCAGTTTAAAAATCAAAACCTGGCTGGAGTAATAGGCCTAGAAGTGCCTTCCGGCCAGGCCGCCATCCCGCCATCCCGCCATCCCACCATCCCGCCGTGCACTCCTCTGACGTCAAAGACAGGGGCAGGACAGCAGAGGACTCCGGATGGAACGGGGGAGGCAGGTGGGTGAGCCAACAAACCCTCTGAGAACACGGGAGCAAACACACCGCCCTATGCTGCTTCGGTGACTGTGTTAACCCAGAAACACCGGGACAGAGAAGCTCTTATGAGCTTAGAGGGGCCTGACTTACTGAGCTATCTCCTGTGTCCTCCTGAAGGAGGAAAAAACACCAAACCTCTGAGTCTGGGTCCGTCAAGTTCCTTTGAGGGCTGACAGCTTTGGTTTAAGGGAACAGGATGAGTTTTTCAGAAGCCTTTCCCAGGCCCCTCTGTGCACAGGGTGAGGAGGGGCAGGGCAGAGGCCTTGTGGGGTGGGCCCTGCCCCCGTGCACCGAGTCCTGAGGGCTGTCCCTTTCCAGTGGCCCCTAGCTGAGCTGGCTCATGCAATCCTCACCCCACCAGAGGGGAGAAGGCCTGGCCCCGTTCTCTGGATTAGGGAATACTGCTGACTGAGGTTGAAGAACTTTGGAAGGTCACACAAATGAGGGGAGTCTGACCCCAAAGCCTCTACGCTTTCCACCAGGCTGTGTCTGCTCTCCAGGGAGCCCCCAGTCTCACTCATCCCCGCCACATTCCCCAGCCCCCCAGATCCGCCAAGCAAGCAGGGTAATGACTGGGCCTGCGGCTGTGTTCCAATCACTTGAGACAGGCCCCAGGGTCCGGGGGATGCGACAAGTTCAAATTCTAGCAGGAGCACATACAAACCCCAACGTCGGCTTCTGCCCCTGCCCTGGGCTACCGGGCCCGCACCCTGCACACAGCTCCCCCCCTCTGTCAGGGTGACTCAGATGGACGTGACTCTGAGGGGACACAGGGTGCTGGTGTGGGGGGTTAAGTCAGCTGAATCTCATTTCCCATCAGAGTTCCCCAGAAAAGGGAAAGGGAGGGAAGGCCTTTAGAAGTCCACATCAAGGCCATGGCTTGGGGCTTTCCCTTGGAGTAAAGAATCTCCAGCAGCAGGTAGCAGTCACCTATGCCACCCTGGCCCGGCCTCAGCAATCTCATAGCCCCCCCCACACACACACACAAGCACACACATACACACGTGCACACACAAGCACACAAATGCCCACCTGTATGCACACTCACGTAAGCACACACACACAACTGGGTCCCAAACACTAGTGCTAAACATACAAAAGATGGGGACACTCACTCACTATTGTCACTATTACCAGCATTTACTGAACGCTTGTCTTTCCTTGAAAAGAATAAAGTACCGCTTAATTCCTACAACAACCTAGTGAAGTAGGAACTTCGCTACAAGTGATTGAGTTTCATTTAAATTTAACTGAGTTTCTTTGGGCAGCCCCCAGACTAGACCATGGGCAGGAGCATTCCCAGATGGAAACAGGTGAGGCACCTGCGGTGACAGTGCCCTGGGCCTCTGAGCACATCTGACCCGCTGTGGCTTGTGACCCATTACCGCTCGCCTGCTGGGCCTGGCTGGCTTTCAGCCACGTGTTGCAACCGATGCTCCCAAATTCAGTTCCCAGTCCCTTTACCACTCAGTTGCAGTGGTCAGGTGGGGACTCAGCACAGGAGCACTCTCAGGCCAAATTTGGTTTATTTGTCAACACCATTTATCCCAGTTTCCCGATGAGGTCATCAGGGCCCAGAGCTGTGTGACTCCTCCAAGCTCCCACAGCTGGTGGGTGGCAGAAGAGCCGCACCCTAGTGCCTCCCTGTCCCCTCTGGGCACTGCCTCTGTGGTCAAGCCTCTCTTGCTCCTGTGACAATGGCCTTAGCCCGTCCCATACGCTGCTGTGTTCAGTGGGGAGGCCCTGCCAGCCCCGACTCTTGGCTGACTTATGATTCCCAGGCAGGTCTGCGGGGGGTGTGGGCAGAGTAGAGGGTGCAGGTGCCTGCATAATGCCACCCCCGCTCCTGGGCATCAGGACTAGGGGGACACTTCAGCCCATCAGAGACCCTCCAGGCTTGCCTTGTTCCTGGAGGCCCCTGCTTTTCTAGAAGCTTCTAGACCTCCCAAGGACCCACCAGAACCTGAGCGGCTACCCCAGGTGGAACCAGTTTGAGCTTGCCTAGGGAACCGGTTGGGGCAGCCAGGGTGGAGTTTGCCCTTGGAAGGACACAGGGTTCCCTGAGAGAGGTCTCAGCCAAGGCAGGAGTTCCCAGGCCTGGGTGACTCACCCCAGTTTCTCTTCCACCCCACTGCCTGATCTCCTAGTCCTAGCAAGAGGCCCCCAGAAGAAGGGTGGACAAACATCTGTCTCAGGACAGGGGGATCCCACAGGCCACTGCACAAGTGTTCCAGGATTCGGCCCCCAGCTCTGTGTGGCCCCAGCTAAGCATCTCTGTGCAGGGGCGTCAGCAGGGGAGAGATGTGGGGACATGTCACTGACAGGGCAACCCAGGACTCGAACGCCAGAAGGTCCCAATTCCCTGAGCCCCGACTCCACCCAGTTCCCCTGAGGTATACCTGCCCTAGGCCACATTCCCCATGCAGCACCCTCCCCAGCCAGATGCTGCCACTCTCCTGCAGAACCCCTCACTGCTGACACCCCTGCAGTATCTCCCCTCTCCCCCCATACCTCCTCTCAGCACAGGAGAGGAGTAACCTCCAAAGGTGGGGTCAGGCTCAGGTAGAAGGCCCAGGCCACGCCCCACACACACACCTGCACAGGTGCACCAAGTTGGTGACTGAAAACGTAAAACAGGGGAACCCTGCCACGTCACCTCTGAGGACAAGGGAGCAAGGGGAAGGGTCTGGATTCCCCGCCTTGGTCTGGGGTCCCCAACCTCAGAGGAAGGGGCTCTAGCTGCTGGGGTGTCCAAATCGATTCAAGGAAGTGGTTCCAGCAAGTGTCAGAGAAACTGCAGGTGGATGACTCAGCCTCTGTGACAGGAAGGAGCCGCCAATGCCAGGGCTGCCCACGGCACAGGGCCTCGAACCCCAAGGTCTGGTTTCTGATCTCGAGATGTCCACGGTGACCACCCTTTGTGTCCTCTCAGGTACCAAGTTCCCTGAGCCAGGCCCCTCCCTGAACTCTGCACGGCATTCTTATCCCTGTCACCACTCCAGAACCGTCCTGCCCCAATGGCTGTCCCTGCCCAGCAGAGACCTCTGTCCATGACGATGCCGACAGAGGCCACACAGAAGTTGTGGGTCACTGAGCCCCCACCCCTGCTCCTGCCTCTTGGATTCTGAGGGAGAATGAGGTTGTCAAAACCCCACTTTATAGAGGAAGGCCAGAAAAGATGGCTCCCTGCTTTGCTTGGGGGGGACCGCAGGAAACAGGGCCAACTCGAGTCAGGATGACTGAGGAGGTATAAGGATGGGGTCACACATGAAGGGCAGGGAGGGAGGACGGGGCAGCCAGATGCCACACCACCAAGAGCACAGGGTCCCGGGTGATGGCCCATGTGGGGCAGTGTCCTGGGGGATGGGGGAAGTGGACCTGGACAGTCAACCAGGAAGCACAGGGATACCCCAAAGACATTGGGCAGCCCAGCTCTGCCTGGAGGGAACCCGCCTTTCTACAAAGACTACCCTGGCCACGTGGCACCTCTGCCTTCCCACTAACCCACAGGCCTGGGGAATAAATGCAGGCCCAGCCCAAGGTCCGAAAAGGAATTCTAGAGAGACCAGGAGGCTTGTGAGGGTCTGGGCATGTTTGGGGTGGTTCGGTGGAGCTCCAGACCCCCTCAGAGTGTCCCAAACCTTGGGGCTGAGAACACCTTGGAGGCTGGTCTGGGCTTGCCCCTCTCTCCAACAGATTCTGGTTCGTCCTCAGGGAGCCACTTGGATCCAAAGCCAGATCTGAGGCGATTCTGTGAGACCAGCTTCTGGACACGTGGGACCTGCATCTCTGTCGCCCAGTGGCTTTCTCTCTGAGGACCCAAGGCTCCCCACCTGCGGCACCTCCAGAGTGCCAGTTAGGGGCTTCCACGGGGCACCTCCCTCTGAGACCCCCCCCACCCCTCACCCCTGAGCTCCCGGGATGTCCACTGAGGAATGTGCCTCTCAAAGCAGAGCTGGGTCCAGGGGGTATCGTGGGACTGGCATCAACCAGGGAGCCCCCCAGCTTCTCCCAAGATCCCCCAAGTGCACCTGACAGGGCCTATCAGGACATACCCCAGGGTCTGAGCAGGACCGGACATCCCCTCCCAGTCAGAGCCATGCTCCAAACCAAAAACAGTCCTAAGGAAAGCACATCCGGCTGGGCTCCAGCCAGGCCGTTGAAGGTGGATTCTGATCACAGATCGCTTCTGCTAATTAAACAAATATTTTCCCAGCACCATCTTGGTTTCTGCTGTTGCCATTGGCCAGAGTTGCTGGTACACCAGCAGAGGCTGGCCCCAAGAGGCAGCCCAGCCGGGTCAGAGGAGGACAAACGCTACTTCTGAAGTCACTGCCGAGGCAGGTCTGCAAATCGAAGCAGATCTGAGTCCAGACAGAGGAGGACGAGGCGAGAAGGCACCGCACTGCAGCTCTGAGCATCACCACGCTGTCCTGTGAACCCCCCACTCACTCCCACTCACTGCCGCCCTTCCTGCATCCCCCACGCACAAGTAAGCACATTAGTGGCTGTAGGATGGTTCCAAATTTGGAGGTTTAAGTGTAGTTTTTCCATTCTTGCACCGAAGGATGGACAGAGGCAAACCAAAGCTCTTACTCAGAGCAAAGAGCCAGGCAGGGTGGGCACAGGTCCCCCACATGCCCCTCTGGAATGTTATTACCAAAAACCCCTCCTCGCCCTGGACCCTGGTCCCAGAGAAATGCCCATGTACATATGCAGGTTGTTTGTGAACTTTCTGAAGCCCACCAACCCCAGGGAAGCCAGGAGGGGCGGCTGGGCTCTGAACTATAAGCAGAATTGTCCCCTTCTCTCAGAAGCCCCAGGGACCCCTGAATAGGCAGCACTCAGCCCCAATCTGCAACATGAGATTCTGGCCTGCAGGGGTAGCTTCACACCCTTTAGAAGCAATAGCCCTTCCCTGCTGGACACGCATGGGCTGGGCCCAGCAGAGGATCCCGTGGAGGGGGCAGGAGACACACACACTGACCCCTGGTCTCTGAGAAGCCCAGTTTGCAGGAGCTAGCCTGGCCGTGGGAGGACCCTGGGATTTCCTAGGGAGCCACATCTAAGCCTCCCCCTCCACCTGGCATGCATGAAACCAACGCTCCTTAATGAGCTATTTGTTCCCTCTTTCCAGATCATTCTCTCCGAGGTGATGAAACAAACTAACCATGCTGAGGGTTCAGCGGTGTTAGTGGACTCATGAGCCAATTGTATCCTAAAGTATTTTGCATTTAGAATGGGGGGTCACCTTGCTTCAAGGGAGGGCTAGTCTCATATGTGTTTTCTTAACTTTAAAAAGCAGAATGGGATTTATAAGCAATGCCTGCCCAGCCTCCGAATCCAAACCCCTGGGATCAATCACGACTTGAACATCAAGCATCAGGAACGCTGGGCGCTCTCCAGGCCCCTGCTGGGGTCTCCCCAAGGGTCAGCTCTTGTGGGTTCTGACGCTGGTATCCCGAACTGGTGCAACTCCGAGCTGGACACATGTCCTCTCTGCTCCCTCTGCCTTCCTGAGAAGAAGGGTTGGTTCTTAGCTGACCTCACAAGGTGGCAACGAAACCATTGGTCAATGATGGACAGGCCAGCTGAGGTCCAGCACACCCAGGCTGGATGAAACTAAGAGCTTAAAACCACCAGGGCCACGAGGTCCTCGGCCGCGGGCAGCAGGTGTCTCTTCCTCCACGCTGTTCCAGGGAAAGGGGAATAAAAACTAGGGCTGTGGCATCCGTACAGCAGTGGTTATGGCACCAGCCACATATAATGAGGGTGACAGATTCGAACCCGGCCCGGGCCAGCTAAACGATGACAACTGCAACAAAAAATAGCCAGGTGTTGTGGCGGATGCCCGTAGTCCCAGCTACTCGGGAGGCTGAGGTAAGAGAATCACCTAAGTCCAGGAGTTGGAGGTTGCTGTGAGCTGTGATGCCACGGCACTCTACCGAGGGTGACATAGTGAGACTCTGTCTCAAAAAAAAAACCCAGCGCTGCACAGAGCTCTCAGTGTGACAGGGGGACACGAGATGAGGTCTGAGAGGCTCCACCGAGTTCTGCGGCGCTGTGGTCCCTGCTGGAACGTCCTGGGTGCTGAGAGGAGGCCTGCGAATCGGTGACCCCCTCAGGGGAGCCCAGTCTTGCCCCTCTGCCCCCCCAGGCCTCCCGTGGGGCCCGGGGACTCGCTGCTCCAGCCCCCTAGCCTGACATGGTCCCAGTAAAACAATCCCCGCCTCACATCAAAGAAGACTCCGAGTTACAAGGAACTCGGCGTCCTTCCGGAGGGGCTTTCTCTCTAGCCACCGGGACTCCCCTCGGGCTCTGCTGAGCCGCCGTTTCATCTCCACAGCTGTCCTGTTTTCTGGACCGAGGGGATCTGTGGGCACATCAGATCTTAGAGTTAAGAAACTGCTGCCAAACAATACATCAAAGGCAATTTCTTTTCAAAGTAGGGACGGGCTTGTTATGATTCAGGAACAAATTCCACCCAGCGTTGCAGAGGGAGGCCTCGGCATGGAGGAACGGCTCTCCCGTCCCTGAGTCCCCCCCACACTCAGGGGGCCTCATCAGCCCCTGAGCCGCAGCACCTCCTGCCCTCGGAGTCTGTGCGTGGATGGGCCCCGCAGCCCCCGTTCCTCCAGAGGAGGGCAAGGGAGGGCCGAGGGGGCTCCGTCCCCACCCCACATCTCGGCCACGGCTAAGGGCGGGGTTCCCGAGTCCCCTCATTCAGCCATGGGCCCAGCTGCTGGGCCAGGTGGAGGCAGGTGCTGGGGAAGAGCCTGCGGACGGTGGCTAGCGTGGGAGCTCCAGGCAGAACCAGGAAAGCCCTCAGCACCACCCAATGGCACTTCTGCCCTTTGGAGTGTCAGGGTGGCACAAGGGTCCCAGGAGCTCCATGCTCAAGAATGGGCCGTGCTCCTCTGGAAAGGAAGCAACTGGAGGAGCTGCCTCTGGGGTGCAGGGGTGCAGCCCAGCTAAAAGAGGCCCTCAGGGACATAGGGGTGCTGCAGACTGCGAGTAGGGTGCCCACAGACAACCCAGCTGTGTGCGAGAGCACCCTCATAGAAAGTCAGCCTAGCTGCCTGGGGTGTCAAGGGCACCCAGAACCCTAGGCAGCGGCATGTCCTGGGGAGAAGAAGGGCTCAGCCCGGAAGCTGGGAGGGCAGAAGGAGGGCTGGTCAGAGCTGGATGCCACCCCACCCTGCCTCTGGAACATTTGTCCTCCCACCATTCGGACTGTAGTCCCCACCAGGACCCAGGAGGGAGACAGGCCACCTTCAGGCCTGCAGGCTTTCCCTGGGTGCCTGAGCAGTGCTGTCACGCAGCCCAGCTCCAGACCACCTGTCCGTGTAGTCCCCAGGCCCCATCAGAGGCAGCGTGGCCCCCCAGGACTCCTGCAGCACCAGCCACTCCTGCCAGCCTGAGCCGGCTCCGGGGCCAGGGTCCTGTCGCTCCTTGCATGCCCAGGTGCCCTGGGGAGAAAGCATATGTGGTGTAGTGAACAGGCTCCTACATGCTTACTGATGGGCTGAAAACAAGCACCCCATTGTCTGGAGACAGCGCTGGTCTATCCAGCACCCTAGAACCTACAGGCTTTCTGTTGATTTTGCAATTTGTAAGTGATAAGTCATCCTATCCCCAAACACCTGCCGCGGAGAAGGGAGAGACCCTGGCATGGGGCTGCCGTCCCACCTCGAGATTGTTGCTGCTTCCTCACATCCCAGCCCCTAAATGGCAGTCGACTCCCTCTGTAATCTCTCCTCACAGGGAGACTGGTCTTGAAGTCGTAGCTCAGAGGCACATTTCTTTAAGTGTGTGAGCTTCTTGCCAGTCCCCACTCTGCAGAGAATGCCTTAGTGTGTGGCTCCATAAGTTGACAATAACAGTTAGCACATGCTTTAGGGTGTGGGCCTCCAGGCAGCTGTCCACCTGTCCTTGCCACCCAGGTATGTGTTATCTCTGACCAAGGGGCTTGGATCGTTTTAGCTCCTCTGGGATCACTATCTGGACAGCTGAGAGTAACCAGGATCATTTCAACGTTCACTCAAACTGCACCACACATCAATTCCAAGCACCAACGATGCAGCCTCCCTCGTAAGGGAAACCTGCTACCCTGGCCCTTCAGCCCTGCCTCCCTGCCCTGGACCCCCACGCAGGGCCTGTTTCTCACCACACACATGCTGTCTGGGGACCAAGCCCAGAGTCCTCCCAGAGAGGGAAGAAATCGAATGTCTAAATAAAGTCAAGTCTTCTCTGAGCACCTTGTGATCACTATTCCAAGAACATTTCAGAGGTGCCCTCCTGCTCCATATAAAGGACGCCTCTCTGCTGGCCAGGAGACTGGAGGAGGCACCGTCCATCAGGGGGCTGAGCCAGACCAGCTTCTAATTTAACTGCGGTCTTTGGTAGGAAAAATGCAAAGAATATTTAAACAAGGACACATAACCAAAACTATCAGGCAGAGCTTAAAGGGGTTAGTCATTTGTTTTCCTCTAAAATTAAATTCAGTCTTTTTTGCCGAACGTTTATTGAGTCGCTCCAGGTTCTTGTCTGAAATAGATTTGCCTCTCTCTCTCTCTGTCTGTCTCTCTCTGTCTGTCTGTCTGTCTGTCTCTCTCTCTCTCTCTCTGTCTGTCTCTCTCTCTCTCTCTCTCTCTCTCTCTCTCTCTCTCTCTCTGTCTCTCTCTCTCTCATAATCTGCTAGCTCTACAAAAAGAAACCCTATAAAATTGAGTGTCGGGAAGTCAGCATTCTATATCTGTGGATAAATTTTAACTTTTATTTGCAAACGACAGAAAACTGTTTGGAAAATTACAGCC